>JAQPPZ010003803.1:0-108343 GCA_028583015.1 Wollemia nobilis | reverse complement strand
TATGTGTTTGATATCATCTTGGGGATTGATTGGTGTATCACTCCAAATTTTTTGCACCCTTACCTTCAGGCTATAGGATCCATGCCCGGAAGGGGGATGTGAAAAGGATGGGACAATACCTCAGACTAAGAGGCCCTTTGAAGGTCCCACCTCTCGGGGGAGGTGTATAAGGGTGAATTTTCGATGGATGGTGGGTTCACCAGGAAAATTTTGAATGGCATTTTCCACGCCTAGGTTGATAGTGTGTTTGATGTGTTCATTTTTATGCTTGATCATTCAATTCCTAGGTTTGGCCAAATGAATCTAAACTTTTCTATATGAAATGGAAATTTAAATGAATACAGAAAACAAATTTAAACAGAAAATACAGAGAACAAGCTAGATGAGAAAAACCATACCTGATTTCGGATGTCTGAGGGAGGTTCTAATTTTTGAAGCAATCCAGATCACCTAGAATTTGACAGGATCATCTCTAATCTAATAGGATCGTCTCTGATCTACTCTAATCTGACAAGATCGTCTCTAATATGACAATATTGTCTCTAATTTGACAAGATCGTCTCTAATATAATGATATCATCTCTAATTTGACAAGATCGTCTCTAATCTGACGATATCGTCAGACGAATTCGTCAGAGACCTGTAATTACAGAAATGGATACCAAGAACAAAAAATACAATTGCAAAAGCAAGGGAAAATGATGGAAATGAAAGTATGAATGCTAGAATGACAACTTTAGATAAAAAATTAAGTAAAATGCATTGTTTTAATGACTAACTTTGACTCTATCATGCATCTATGCTACGTGAGGTGAAATCCAAGATGCAAAATAGTAATAAGTCTAACTAATGCAAAGCAAAATAGTAGATAATGGGCAGAGAATGCAAACTCAGGGCATTGATTGCCCCTAATGTTGGCTGCAGTCGAGATCTTCTGCAGGATACAAAATTGTCTTGAATTGCGGCATGATTGTTCGAGATCGTACAAGATCATTTGTGACGATTTGAGCTTGCTCCATCTGAAAAACAATGAGGTTCCTGCAAACAAACTTGGAAAAATATGAAGGCAAATAATGATTTAAGATAGTCTAATGCAAATAAAAACTCGTGTTACAAGAAATTTCAGCCAGGGGAATGTCAAGGGGAGGGCCTAAGATTAAATAGGCATATGAAGGAGGTTGGGATGTTGGAGATCATCCCAATCTGGGAGATCTCCAATAGGGAAGGTCTCTAACGGTGCAGACACGCTTTTGCCTCGGTTAGAGACGCCATTGAAACATAAGCTAATTATGAAAAATCAGTTTTGGGACGAAATCGTCTGGACGTTCCATTCTAGACGAAATCATCAGATCTGAGGCGATATCGTCTGATCGGCGATGATATCGTTCAACCGTCACAACATATCCTAAAAATGGCATGAAAAACAGGGAAAGCGGTTTAACAGGCGGTTCGGGGTTGAAATTTGAATTTGAATTATTACTAAAGTAATTTTAATCATTTGCTAAGGTTTACTGCGCCAATTTTAGGGTGCTACATTTTGCTCCCTCTTTAGCAAAATTTTCGAAGAAAATGCGTTAAAGACGAGTTTTTCCTGTTTTACGAGAAAGCAAAAATATACTCAATTTTTTAGACGACGATTCTTGGTCGAATCGTACGAATGCTGATTATGGTGCCCCCTCCGTGTTTTTACCCAAATCGAATGTTTGAGGTAAAAACGCGAAAAAGCAAAAATTAAAATGCTGATTTTTAAATAAAATTAAGAAAATAGGGTAAAACCCTAATTCATTTGTACTATTCACTTTGTCTGTTTTTGATGTACATATATGGCTTGATATATGTATATATGATTTTGGTTTTGATGATATGACTTTTTCATATATTGTATGATGCTTTAATGTTTGAATTGTTTGCTTATTGGATTGAGGATTCATGTAATAATGTCGTTTTAAAATATTATAATTTTGATGTCATGCTATAAGATTTTAAATGAAATAATCTGATGTAAACAATTGGTGGCTGTGGTGTGACTTGATAAAAAATAAAAGGGACTTCTAAAAAAAATTTCAAAGGACATTGTCTCTATTATAGACCATTTCATGGAGTCGCCGCTCACTCGGTCGTCAAGCTAATCCCAGTATAGAAATATTGTTAAAAGTAAAAGAGTGCTTAAGAGACTGTCTTAAGACTTGGTGTTGTAATGATGGAGATAATGATGGTTTGATGATTTGTTTTTAGATTTTCATAAAAATAGTATGCATGAAATACGAAAAGAAATATGATTTTGCTAGGCATAAATTCCTAAGTGTGATAAAATTTTGAACAATTCCTTAGAATTTATACCATGGTTGCAAAAATTGAATTTGAACATAATGACATGAAATAGAATAAGTGTTTGTTTGTTTGTAAAGCATAATTGTGTAACATAATGATGCAAGTCACATGTTTTGAGAAATTTTGTTTTAAAATAAATGGAAAAGAAAATTAGAATGATGGTTTTCACTAGACATAGAATTATAGATATAAACTTATACCATCATTGCGAAATCCAAAGAAGAAAGTAGATTGTTGGTTCTATTGCAAGATGCATTTTTTACCTTTGATAAACAGAAAAATAATAATATGAAAACTTTTGTTTGAAATTATTTTTGAGATTTTGTGAGAAGATGTATGTAATTGCTCTTATAGAAAATAAGAATTCTGAAATAAAAGGATAAAATTATTCCGAAAAGAGTTACAAAAATATCTTAAATTATCTCAAAGAGAAATGTAGATTTATAAGGAATCCTCATGTGCAAATGTGAATTCATTACCGATCTTGATTTATCATAATGATACAAAATCTCTCAAATACAAATGTGTGTGCGATTGTATTGTTCATTTACCAATTTTGAGCAAGATAATTTGATACAAGTAATTTGCCTTGACCAAATAAATGTTCATTGACCATGATTTATATGCATGTAACCATACCAAACTACTATGTAAGTTATGTTATCAAGAGCTAGTTAATCCATAAGTAGACATAGGTCTATAGAAAAGGAGGTCGCTAATGTAATAGACATATCACCACGCTAGGAGTTACCCAAGGCCAAGCGGGTTGGGCACAAACCACCTGTTATGGGGCTTACCTCACAGTTTTCGAATAATTGAGAATTCTAGGGATTCAAGCTCATCAACCCTTCTTTTATTTTCAATGGTTAGGGAAAGGGATTTTATTGCTTTTGCTTTTGCTTGTTTCTCTTTCTTTGCTTTCTTTTTCTTTTCTCTTTTTTTTTTTTGTATTTTTCTTTTTTGTATCTTTTGCTTTGAAATTTGAGATAATGCTGAAATATTGTTGTGATGATTCAAAATAACCTTTTTCTTTTCTCTTTTTCTTGAACTTTTCTTTTCTTCCTATGCTAGGGATACTTGCTCGGATTAGCTGTAGAGCAAGGGATTTTTATTCTGGGTAGGGGTGAGCTTGTCCTTTTGTCAATTCTCAAAGATTCTAGACCATGTGCATGATAGGATAGCAGGGGAAACTTTTCACTCAAGAAACCACGTCTACTATGTAGCATCATATTGAATTTGCAATGAAATCATTTTAATGTGAAAAGATATACTTGGTTCAAGTAAATAACAAGATCAATTCTCTATGCTCAAAAATTTATTTAATGCCAATGTGGACTTTGATATAAGAGAGATGAATAATCATAACAAATAAAATCAAGAGATTTATTTATGTGAATGTGAAAGTGCGGGATTCCAAATAAATACTAATTTATCCAAAATAATTGAAAATATAACTGCAATACTTCACAAATTGACAGATATAAAAATAAAAGATGTTTTTGAAGATTTTGATGATTTGGATGTTTTTAGTGTTTTTATTTTAATTGATGAATTGAAAGAAATACAATGTGATTGTTTTTTTTTTTTGAAATTTTTTAATTTTTATATGATGGAATTGGTGGTATATACAAGATGATCTATATACACTATACAAGGTTATTTGAGTATAGCATGTCTAAGGTTGCTTCAAAATCAAAGGAGGTTTTGAAGTATAATTTGGTTGTGTTGAAGGTAAGAACAAAAGGTGATGAATAAAAGGTAGTGATAACAAAAGCTTTGTTATAATGTAGAATAATGTAGCAAAAGATTTGACTTTTATATGTGGAAAATTGATCATATTACAAAATAAAATGTCAGAAGGATAAGAAGGTTCTTCATTCTTATCACTATCTTCCAAGTCTTGATAATATGGAGGGAGCATATATAAAATATATGCATGGGTGTTATTTGGTAAACAAGGATGATCATATATGAATGAAGAAAAGTGATGGATAGAAGATAATTGTGATAATAAAGAATGTATAGAACTTGATGTTTCAACCGTTAAATATCCTTCAAATGGTGTCGGGTCATTATGTATGGTAACAATTTTATTTGCAAGTTCAAACTTCAAACATTGGTGAAGAATAGAAGGGACAACCCTCATCGTATGAATCCAAGGACTTCTGAGAAGTAGGTTGTAAGGTGAAGGACAATATCCTACATAGAACAAAGCATCCAGGATCTTGGATCCAATATTGAGGGGAAAAATTATAGTAGCTTGAGCTTCTTGAATTTCATTGTTAAAAGATTTTATAATAACATTTAATTCATTAAGATATTCTTCCTTTGATTTGAGTTTTTGGAATAATTGATAAGTGCATAAATTAAGAGAGGAGCCATTATCTACCATGATAGTTTTGATAGGTGTTTCATTACTAGATCCTGTAATGTAAAGATAGTAGTCTTCTTGTGGGGTAGAGGAAGGAATCTCCTCATCATAGAATGAAATATGGTTAACCTCAAGAGGGTTTACACCATTAATTATGTTCTTAGAGAAAATATGATGAGGAACAAATTGTTGGCTAGGTATCTTGAATAAAGTTTCCTTATGAGAACTTTGTAATATTTCTAAAAGGGATATCTTTGCTTGAGGATTAATCACTTGTTGTTGACTATCAAAGTGGATTTCAGATTGATATTTTGATTCTAAAGATGAGCTTTCTATGCTTACATTCCATTTTGGATCATTCTCTAGAGCCAAAGATAGTTTTAAAGGTTGGTCAAATGAGGAATCCATATCTTGAATATCAGATTGGGTTGATTGGACTTGAGGTTGCTCATTTGTAGTTTTTGTTACAATATTAGTAATATCATCATGATGGAACACATTAACATGCAATATTTGATTGGTTTCCTGTTGTTGAGGATTGAATAGGGGTTCTTCGGAGATCCCCATGTCTTGATTGATTATTGGTATTTGTTGTGTAGGAGTTTGATTGTTTACTAGAGATTTATCATCAGTTGTAGATTGTAATTCTTTTATATTAAAAAGACCTTCATCAATCAAATCTTGAATTGCACATCTTAAATCTTTACAATTTTGTGTCATATGTCCATCTACTCTATGATATTCACAATGTAGCTCAGGTTTAAACCAATCTGTTATGGTATCAAGTTGTCTTATGGAAGGGAGTTCGATCCTATTTGTGTCAAGTAAATACTTGAGAATTATATCCATTGGTTGATTGAGCTTAGTAAATTTACGTGATGAAGGTTTTCGAGAGGTTTTTGATATGTGCCTTAGGAATTCAGTCATAAAAGGGCCTAATGGTTTCTCACCTCTACTTTCTTTATTATGGGTTGAATGATGATAGGAATATTGCAAAGTATGAGGTAAGTGCATGGTAGAATTGGAAGAATAAGTATTTTCTTGTTGAAATGAATGTGTTGTATTGAAAGAAGAATATTGAAAGGGTGGAGGAGGATTGTATGTGGATCGATAGACATAATATGGATATATGGGAGAATAGATAATATCGTTATGAAGAGGATTGGCAAAGGGATTGTCCTGTTGGGGTAAGGATGAAAAATGAGAAAAGTGTGATGGAGGTGGTGTTGAATAGGGAGGAGGTTGGTCATAATCAACAAATGTATTTAGCTAAATTCTTCCAACATTACTGATGGGCTCATATTGATTTGAGTAAAAACGCATGGTTTCTTTAGTACTTCTATAAGTAATATTTAGTATCTACTATTTAGAATTGAATCTAAAATATACAAACTTGAAATGATGATTTTGCTACTTTTTTTTTTTGTATACATATATATATATATATATATATATATATATATATATATATATATATATATATATATATATATATATTTGTTTTTTTATATTTTTGAATCAAAAATATGCCTATGTTATTCACGTTGGGTTCACCAAAATGTATCGCTCCAAATTTTTTGCACCCTTACCTTCAGGCTATAGGATCCATGCCCGAAATGGGGATGTGAAAAGGATGGGACAATACCTCGGACTGAGAGGCCCTTTGAAGGTCCCGCCTCTGAGGGGAGGTGTATAAGGGTGAATTTTCAATGGATGGTGGGTTCACCAAGAAAATTTTGAATGGCAATTTCCATGCCTAGGTTGATAGTGTGTTTGATGTGTTCATTTTTATGCTTGATCATTCAATTCCTAGGTTTGGCCAAATGAATCTAAACTGTTCTATATGAAATGCAAATTTAAATGAATACAAAAAACAAATTTAAACAAAAAATACAGAGAACAAGCTAGATGAGAAAAACCATACCTGATTTCGGATGTCTGATGGAGGTTCTAATTTTTGAAGCAGTCCAGATCGCCTAGAATTTGACAGGATCGTCTCTAATCTAATAGGATCATCCCTGATCTACTCTAATCTGACAAGATCATCTCTAATATAACGATATCGTCTCTAATTTGACAAGATCATCTCTAATCTGATGATATCGTCAGACGAATTCGTCAGAGACCTATAATTATAGAAATGGATACCAAGAACAAAAAATACAATTGCAAAAGCAAGGGAAAATGATAGAAATGAAAGTATGAATGCTAGAATGACAACTTTAGATAACAAATTAAGTAAAATGCATTGTTTTAATGACTAAATTTGACTCTATCATGCATCTATGCTACGTGAGGTGAACTCCAAGATGCAAAATAGTAATAAGTCTAACTAATGCAAAGCAAAATAGTAGATAATGGGCAGAGAATGCAAACTCAGGGCATTGATTGCCCCCAATGTTGGTTGCAGTCGAGATCTTCTGTAGGATACGAAATCATCTTGAATTGTGGCATGATCATTCGAGATCGTACAGGATTGTCTGCAACGGTCTGAGCTTGCTCCGGCTGAAAAACAATAAGGTTCCTGCAAACAAACTTGGAAAAATACAAAGGCAAATAATGATTTAAGATAGTCTAATGCACATAAAAACTCGTGTTACTGGAAATTTCAGCCAGGGGAATGTCAAGGGGATGGCCTAAGATTAAATAGGCATAGGAAGGAGGTTGGGAGGTTGGAGATCATCCCAATCTGGGAGATCTCCAATGGGGAAGGTCTCTAATGACGCAGACACGCTTTTGCCCCTGTTAGAGACACCGTTGAAACAGAAGCTAATTATGAAAAATTAGTTTTGGGACAAAATCGTCTGGACGTTCCATTCCAGATGAAATCGTCAGATATAAGGTGATATCATCTCATTGGCGATGATATCGTTCAACGGTCACAACAAATCCTAAAAATGGCATGGAAAACAGGGAAAGCGGTTTAACAGGCGGTTCGAGGTTGAAATTTGAATTTGAATTATTAGTAAAGTAATTTTAATTATTTGCTAAGGTTTACTGTGCCAATTTTAGGGTGCTACAATTGGTTGAAAGAGCATAAATATCTTTTGAACTTTGAAGAAATATGAGTAGAATTAGTGGATGAATAAAGGATTAGAATTAATTGTGGATGAAGGGAAGTGAAACATCATCTAGTGTCTGCAATGCAACTTAAAAAGATGATTAAGAAGGGCATGATATTCATAGTAAATATGAATAGAAGAGAAAATCTTGAGAAATAATTGGACCTCTTCCATAAATATTTGGTGTTAAGTGCATTTAAGGATGTATTTCTCGAGGAACTCCTAGGGTTACCTCCACAGAAGGAATTTGATTTTTAAATTGAGTTGTTACCAAATGCAGCACCAATTGCAAGGTCACTGTATATAATGACTCCTATAGAGTTACAGGAGTTAAAAATGCAACTATAGGATTTTCTTGAAAAAGGGTTAATCAAACCTAGTGTATCACCATGGGGAGCCCCTATCTATTTTTTAAAAATAAAGACAATACCTTAAGAATGTGCATAGACTATCGTATGCTGAATAAAGTTACTATTAAAAATAGGTACTCGTTACCAAGGATTGATGATTTATTTGATTAACTGAGAGGTAAAACCATATTTTATAAAATAGATATGATATCGGGATATCATCAATTAATAATTCAAGATGAAGATACTTCTAAAACAACATTTAGAACAAGGTATGGATATTTTGAGTTTATAGTCTTACCTTTTGGGTTGATCAATGCTCCAGCTACTTTCATTAATCTCACGAATAACATTTTCAAGGAACGACTAGATAAGTTTGTACTCATATTTTTGGATGATATTTTTTTTTATTCCGAAAATAAGGAAGAGCATTATCAACATCTGAGAACAGTGCTTGGGATTCTTAGGAAGAATCAATTTTTGGATAACTATCAAAATGTGAGTTTTATACTTCACAAGTGCAATACCTTGGACATATTGTCTCAACTAAATGAATTGTAGTAGATCCTAAGAAAATTGAATCAATCATTAATTGGACAACACCTACCAACGTCATTGAGGTGCAAAGTTTTATGGGACTTACAAGGTATTATAGGCGATTCATCAAAGGGTTTTTAAGAATTTCTTAACCCATTACAAAACTTTAGAGAAAAAGAAAAAGCTTCAAGTGGATCGACCAGTGTGAGGAGGATTTTCAATTTTTAAAGGAAAGGTTGATGAATGCACCAATCCTGCAATTACCTGATCCCGATAAGCAATTTATAGTTTGTATGGATGCATCGATCGAGGGGATAGGCGGGATTTTGACCCAAGGTGATGCAGTAATTGCTTATGAGTCTCAAAAACTCAAGAGACGAATTCAATTTCATATTTTTAATACTATAGCAATACAATAATATTTGGATTTTGGATGGATTAAAAATTCTTTGTTTAGGGTGTGTTTCATCACTTTCTTGTGTAGTTTAAGGCTTTAAGTTTTTATCACTTGCCACTTGCATGTGTAGTTTAAGTGTGTATCACTTAAATTATTAATATTTGACTTGTGTAATGTTAATTCATTGTGATATGCATGTAAAAAGCCTTTTTCAATGAAAATTTATGTTTTCTTTGGTTTTATTGTTGATTTTTTCTCGAAATCTAATTTTTTCTGATTCTTTTTCTAGCTCAATTCCAAGCCAATTATGATTTTCTCTACTATGAGTGGTATAGTGAGTGATTAGATCTTCCATTAAAATATATTTTCATTTATTTTATGAATGTGATTTTTGGGTGCATTCTTCTTAATTTATCTTTTTATTTCTATTTGTGTGATTTTCTAGGTATTGTTTCCTACTAAAAATAAAAGAAAAATACTAATTATTGTTTAGTGATTTTATGTGCTACGAATACTAGTGTTTTATTTTGGAATTTGTATGTGAGTTTGTATTTTGGTTAGGGTATTTTACAATCATATTAAATTCAAGTTCTTGCTAGCTTAGGGGTTATAAGTTTTGATTCTTAAATGTCACTTAGTGATAGAAAAATAAGATATCAGTAGAGAGAATAAAAGAAACTTTAACAAATCCTTATTCTAGTAAAGGACATAAATAGCTATGTGAATATGTTGAGTGAGGATAAATAAAATAAATTCTTTGAAACTATTAAGTCCTTGAAGGATGGACAAAAACAAATTATTGAAGAACACAAGCTTATACTGAGAGGGGATGAATAGTATAAGACCAAGTTTTACTTTTCTTTCCCAAATAATATTATCCAATATAATCAATGGCAATATCAATAGCAGTAATCAAAGCAATGCACAAATCATCACACACAATAAAGACACCAATTTAACGTGGTTCACCCAATGTGGGCTACTCCACAAAGAAAATATTTCTACTAAATTTTCTCAACAAATCTCTTGGGAATCACTTCCCTATTACAATGTTTATGGACCTCTTGTCCAAAGGAGACACAAATCCCCTAATGCTCTACTTTGTGGATATCTATCCATAGGAGAACTCTTTCTCCTTTTCTAGTTCGTGGAACTTGACCCAGGAGAACTCTTTCTCCTCAACTAGTTCATGGATCTCTCTCCATAGAAGAACTCTATCTTCCTAGTAGCTTCGCAGATCACACTCCATAAGAGAACTCTTTCCCCTTGATCTGGTTCATGGAACTCTATCCACAGGATAAATATTTCCCCTCTACTTTGGTTGATGACCTTCTAGAAGACTATTGCCCCCACTACACTGGCTTGTGGATCTCTCTCCATAGAAGACCTCTATCCTCACTCATAAGACCTCTATTCTCATTTCCCTAGATATTGGATCTCTATACATTGGAGACTACTATCCCCTTCTCTCTCACCTCCAAAGCTTACTCTTAACTCTATTTTAAATCTACACTAAACACTATCCTCGATTTAGTACAAACATGCTCTAACTTTATCTCAGGTCTAGCACAAATATGCTCATAAATCTACACCAAAATCTATCCTCAAATCTGTCCTCAATCCTTAACACAAAGCTTGATCAAATCATAAATCAACTCTTCTTAGATTTACCCCAAGCCTTCTTGAACAAATCAATCAATCAACTCTGCTCACAAGTCTTCACCAAGACTTACCTCAAATATGCTCTCAAATCTCCAGTAAGACTTACCTCAAATATGCTCTCAATTCTTCACTAAGACTTACCTTAAATCTGCTCTCAAGTCTTCACTAAGACTTACCTCAAATATGCTCTCAAGTCTTCACTAAGACTTTCCTTAAATCTGCTCTCAAGTCTTCACTAGGACTTACCTCAAATCTGCTCTCAAGTCTTCACTAAGACTTACCTCAAATATGCTCTCGAGTCTTCTCTAAGACTTACCTTAAATCTACTCTCAATTTTTCACTAAGACTTACCTCAAATCTGATCTCAAGTCTTCTTACCTCAAATTTGCCTAAAAGCCTTCTCAAATACTTGCTCAAAGTTGTCCTTAAGCTTTAACAAAAGCTTACTTAAATATGTCTTTAAGCTTTAATAAAATCTTACACAATTTTGTCCATAAGCTTTAACAAAAGCTTACTTAAAATTGTCCTTAAGATTTAACAAAAGCTTACTCAAATCTATCCAAACACATGCTCAAAACAACTCACAATATATGCTCAATCAATCTCAAATATTGTACACAAACCCTAATCAAGTGTTTCACACTACTTCCAACCAAAATGCACAATGCGGGTCTCAAAACCTAACTCAAATAATCCTCAATATCTAACTCTAATATTCTCTTAATTATTCACCAATTATGCATATGAAAACTCACTCAAACATTTCCAACAATGCTTATAAAACAATCATTTTCACTCCACATTTGCATTTCACAACATTCAATAAAACAATATTTTAATCATAAGGATGATGTGCCCATACCTTTTTGTTTTGATGGAGATATATCTTCAAAATCTATTTTAATCACAATAAATATTCTTTCCAATTTCAAGATTAGATAGCAAAAACCTATCTCAAAATATCCATAGAAATATTTATCCCAAAAAATATTTCATCATACAAATAAAATAACAAATCACAAAAACACCTTATTACTCCTTTCTTAAAAACCAATCTTCAATCAATGAATCATTCACTCTAAAAAATAATTCAAATGGCAATCTCCCTATAACTCCTTTTAACTCTAACTCAATAAAATATTTCAACCCTCAAAGTAAATTTCAAATAACAATAATAATGTCCTTGAATACACCCCATCCTCTCCATTCTTAGCCCAACACAAATTTTAAATTATGCCAATAGAAATACTTGGAAACTCTTATAAACTCCAAACTTTAATTAAGACTAGGCAAAAGAAAAAAATTATTTATCAATACCTTAGCCATAAGAAAAAAATAATTTTTGTGTGCCTTACACTCCACAAAGCACCCCACGTGATTCAAAATCACATTCACCTGCCTGCCAAGCACCCTGTCCATGGCTTTGGCAACCACCTGGGCTATGCGCCCTCACAAAACCAAAGAAGTGCCTTCCGCTTCTTATCTCCTTCATCGACACCAAAAACCAAACGTCAAAAACCTTTAACCTTTGTTTTCATCGAGAATCGAATGTAGGACTGTAGCACCCTAAAATTGGTGCAATAAAACCTTAAATAATTACAATTACTCTAGTAAATATTCAAATTCAAATTTTAACCCCAAAACCGCTCCCAAACCGTTGTTTAACCCGTTTCCTCCTTTCCCATGCCATTTTTAGAGTTTGTTTTGACCGTTTGACGATATCGTCGCCGATCAGACGATATCGCCTCAGATCGGACGATTTCGTCTGGACTAGGACGTCCAGACGATCTTGTCCCAAAACTGATTTTTCACAATTAGCCTCTGTTCCAACGATGTCTCTAATCCAGGCAAAAGCGTGTCTGCGCCGTTAGAGACCCTCCCCCGTTGGAGATCTCCCAAATTGGGATGATCTCCAACCTCCTAACCTCCCTCCTAAGCCTATTTAAACTTAGGACTCCCCCTTGGCATCCCCCTGGCTGAAATTTCTTGTAACACAAGTTCTACGTGCATTAGACCGTCTTAAATTATTATTTGCCTCCATATTTGTCCAAATTTATTTGTAGGAACCTTAGTATTTTTCAGCCGGAGCAAGCTCAGTTCGTCGTGGACGATCCTGTTCAATTCGAGATGATTTTGCACCAATTCGAGACGATCTCGACTGCAGTCTGCATTGGGGGCAATCAGTGCCTAGAGTTTGCATTTCCTCATTATTTTCTGTTGCATTATTCTGTATTTAGTTAATCTTATGATTATTCTTTATTATTTTGCATCTTGGAGTTCACCCATGTAGTTTAATTGCATAATAAGGTCATGATTAGCTATTAAAGTGTTGCAACTTACTTGCATTTCTATTCGAGATTATCTCGTTAACATCCTTATTGTCATTTTACATCATTATCCTCTATTAGCATTGCTGCATTTTTTGTATTTTGTGTCTATTTCTCTGTTTGTAGGTCTCTGACGAATTCGTCAGATCTCAGACGATCCTGCAGGTCGAAGACGATCCCGTAAAATTCTAGACGATCCTGTCTGCTTCAAGAATCAGAACCTCCATCAGACATCCGGATCAGGTATGGCTTTTTAATTTAGCTTTTTCTCTCTGTTTTCTGTTCAAATCTGTTTGTTGTATTTCATTTAGTCTGCATTTTCATAATAGAACAACTTAGATTCATTTGGCCAAACCTAGGACTCAAATGTTTAAAGATAAAACTGAACACATTAAACACATTCCCAACCTAGGCATGGAAACTGCCATTCAAACGTTTCCTAGTGAACCCACCATCCGTCAAAAAATCACCATAATACACCTCCCCGAGAGGTGGGACCTTCGCAAGGCCTCTCAATCCGAGGTACCGTGCCATCCTTTTCCCATCCTCCTTCCGGGCACGGATCCTATAGCCTGAAGGTAAGGATGCAAAAAATTTGGAGCGATACATTTTGGTGAACCCGACGTGAAACAAAAACCTTTTGAAATATATATATATATATATATATATATATATATATATATATATATATATATATATATATATGTATACAAGAAAAAAATATAACAAAATCATCATTTCAAGTTTGTATGTTTTAGATTCAATTCTAAATAGTAGATACTAAATATTACTTTTAGAAGTACTAAAGAAACCATGAGTTTTTACTCAAATCAATATGAGCCCATTAGTAATGTTGGAAGAATTCAGCCAAATACATTTGTTGATTATGACCAACCTCATCCCTATTCAACATCACCTCCATCACACTTTTCTCATTTTTCATCCATACCCCAACAGGACAATCCCTTTTCCAATCCTCTTCATAACGATATTATCTATTCTCCCATATATCCATATTATGTCTATCAATCCACATACAATCCTCCTCCACCCTTTCAATATTCTTCTTTCAATACAACACATCCATTTCAACAAGAAAATACTTATTCTTCCAATTCTACCATGCACTCACCTCATACTTCACAATCTTCCTATCATCATTCTACCCATAATAAAGAAAGTAGAGGTGAGAAACCATTAGGTCCTTTTATGACTGAATTCCTAAGGCACTTATCAAAAACCTCTCGAAAACCTTCATCACGTAAATTTACAAAGCTCAATCAACCAATGGATATAATTCTCAAGCATTTACTTGATACAAATAGGATTGAACTCCCTTCCATAAGACAACTTGATACCACAATAGATTGGTTTAAACCTGAGCTACATTGTGAATATCATAGAGTAGATGGACATATGACACAAAATTGTAAAGATTTAAGATGTGCAATTCAATATTTGATTGATGAGGGTCTTTTTAATATAAAGGAATTACAATCTACAACTGATTATAAATCTCCAAGAAACAATCAAACTCCTACACAACAAATACCAATAATCAATCAAGACATGGGGATCTCCCAAGAACCCCTATTCAATTATCAACAACAAGAAACCAATCAAATATTGCATGTTAATGTGTCCCATCATGATGATATTACTAATATTGTAACAAAAACTACAAATGAGCAACCTCAAGTTCAATCAACTCAATCAGATATTCAAGATATGGATTCCTCATTTGACCAACCTTCAAAACTATCTTTGGCTCTAGAGAATGATCCAAAATGGAATGTAAGCATAGAAAGCTCATCTTTAGAATCAAAATCTCAATCTGAAATCCACTTTGATAACCAACAACAAGTGATTAATCCTCAAGCAAAGATATCCCTTTTAGAAGTATTACAAAGTTCTCATAAGGAAACTTTGTTCAAAATACCTAGCCAACAATTTGTTCCTCATCATATTTTCTCTAAGAACATAATTAATGGTGTAAACCCTCTTGAGGTTAACCATATTTCATTCTATGATGAGGAGATTCCTTCCTCTACTCCACAAGAAGACTACTATCTTTACATTATAGGATCTAGTAAAGAAACACCTGTTAAAACTATCATGGTAGATAATGGCTCCTCTCTTAATTTATGCACTTATCAATTATTCCAAAAACCCAAATCAAAGGAAGAAGATCTTAATGAATCAAATGTTATTATAAAATCTTTTAACAATGAAATTCAAGAAGCTCAAGGTACTATAATTATTCCCCTTAATATTGGATCCAAGATCCTGGATGCTTTGTTCTATGTAGGATATTGTCCTTCACCTTACAACCTACTTCTCCAGAGTCCTTGGATTCATACGATGAGGGTTTTCCCTTCCACTCTTCACCAATGTTTGAAGTTTGAACTTGCAAATAAAATTGTTACCATACAGGGTGACCCAAAACCATTTGAAGAATATTTAATGGTTGAAACATCAACTTCTATACATTCTCTATTATCACAATTATCTTCTATCCATCACTTTTCTTCATCCATATATGATCATCCTTGTTCACCAAATAACACCCATGCATATCTTTCACATATGCTCCCTCCATCTTATCAAAACTTGGAATATAATAATAAGAATGAAGAACTTTCTTATATTTCTGACATTTTATTTTGTAACATGATCAATTTTACACATATAAAAGTAAAATCTTTTGCTACATTATTCTACATTATAACAAAGCTTTTGTTATCACTACCTTTTATTCATCACCTTTTGTTCTTACCTTCAACACAACCAAATTATCCTTCAAAACCGCCTTTGATTTTGAAGCAACCTTAGACATCATATATTCAAATAACCTTGTATAGTGTATATAGATCATTTGTATATACCACCAATTCAATTCATAAATTAAAATCAAATTATAAAAAAAAAAAAAATCAAAATCATCAAAATCTTCAAAAATATTTGTTGTATTTATTTATGGCACTTGTTAATTCTTTCAAAAAAAAAAAAACAAAAGAAAGAGAGAGTCAAAATTATCAATTTTTTTCAAAAATATTTGTTGTATATATTTCTTCTTCAAGTATTGCAGTTATATTTTCAAATTATTTTGGATAAATTAGCATTTATTTGGAATCCCTCACTTTCACAAACACAAAAATAAATATCTTGATTTTTATCTAGCATGATTACTAATCTCTCTTATATCAAAGTCCACAAAATTCAATTAAATAAAGTTTGAGCACAGAGAATTGATCTTGTTATTTACTTAAACCAAGCACATCCTTTCACAATAAAATGATTATATTTGTAATGTCCATGCTATGCTACATAGTAGAAGTGGTTTCTTGAGCGAAAAGTTTCCCTTGCTATCCTATCATGCACATGGTCTAGAATCTTTGAGAATTGGCAAAAGGACAAGCTCACCCCTACCCGGAATAAAAATCCCTTGCTCTACAGCTAATCCGAGCAAGTATCCCTAGCATAGGAAGAAAAGCAAAGTTCAAGAAAAAGAGAAAAATAAAAATGTTATTTTATATCATTACAACAATGTTTCAAGCATTATCTCAAAAATCAAGCAAAAATACAAAAGAAAAGCAAAAGAAAGCAAAAGCAAAAGCAATAAAATCCCTCTCCCTACCCATTGAAAAGAAAAGAAGGGTTGATGAGCTTGAATCCCTAGAATTCTCAATTATTCGAAAACTGTGAGGTAAGCCCCATAACAGGTGGTTTGTGCCCAACCTGCTTGGCCTTGGGTAACTCCTAGCGTGGCGATATGTCTGTCACATTAGCGACCTTCTTTTGTACAGACCTATGTCTGCTTATGGATTAGCTAGCTCTTGATAATCTGACTTACATAGTAGTCTGGTATGGTTATATGCATCTAAATCATGGTTAATGAACACTTATTTGGTTCATTCAAATCACTTGTATCAAATTATCTTGCTCAAAACTGGTAAATGAACAATAGCAATTGCACACACATTTGTATTTGAGAGATTTTGTGTATCATTATGATAAATCAAGATTGGAAATGAACTCACATATGCACATGGGATTCCTTATAAATCTAACTTTTGTCTTCGAGATACTTTGAAATATCTTTGCAAATTGTCTGGAATAATTTCATTTTTCTTTTCTCGCATAAAGACAACTACATGCATAATCAAAAATCAAAATTTCTTTCAAACCATACAATAAAAACACACATATATATATATATATATATTGTCGACTTTCGCGACGATGGTATAGTTCCAGAACTTAAATGGGAGTCTTATGCCTAGCGCAAGTCCTCCTCTTCATATTTTCTGTTTATTTTCAACAATTAAAAATCAACCATACAATAAAACTATTATATCAACTTTTTCTTTGGATTTCGCGATGATGGTATAAGTCTATACCTACATATTCTATGCCTAGCGCAAACCATTGTACCAATTTTTATTCCCCATTTATTTAAAATCATAAAAACATATGACTTAAATCATTATGTTATACAATTATGCTTTAAAACAAACAAACACCTATTCTATTTCATGTCATTATGTCAAACTTCAATTTTGCAATGATGGTATAATTCCTAGGGAATTATCCAAAAATTTATCACACTTAGGAATTTATGCCTAGCAAAAATCATTTAAAAATATTTCATGCATAATATTTTCATGGAAATCTGAAAAACAAATCATCATCATCATCATCATTTGCATCATCACAACAAAGTCTTAAGACAGTCTCTTAAGCACTCTTTTACTTTTTAACAATATTTCTATACTAGGATTAGCTTGACGACCGAGTGAGCGGCGACTCCATGAAATGGTCTATAATAGCGACAATGTCCTTTGAAATTATTGTTAAAAGTCCCTTTTATTTTTATCAAATTATCACATCACAAACAACCAAATTGTTTACATCAGATTATTTCATTTAAAATCTTACAGCATGACATCAAAACCATAATATTTTCCAACGACATAATTACATGAATCATCAAATCAATCACACTTCAAACATTAAAGCATCATACAAACGCATAAGACAAGTCATATGATCAAAAAATATCTCATCTATATATATATCAAAAAATTATATACATCATATCAAAACTGTATTGGTCTGCCACAATCTCTACCCTGGCATACTCAATCCTCTCAACAATCTCTCAAAATCTATAATCTCGACACCTAGCCTCGAGAATCCCTCGAGCTCTCAGCCTCATCTCCTTCCCCACCCTGACATGGAGGAGGTGGTCTCTTAAAAATGAACAGTAAAAATGAATTAGGGTTTTCCCTATTTTTTTTAATTTTATTCAAAAACAATTAAAAACATTTTAAATCTTTGCTTTTCCGTGTTTTTACCTCAAACGTTCGATTTGGGTAAAAACACGGAGGGGGCACCATAGTAAGCTATCGTACGATTCGACCTAGAATCGTCGCCTAAAAATGAGAATAATTTTTGCTTTCTCGTAGATCGAGAAGAACTCATCTTTAACGCATTTTCTTCGAAAAATTCGCTAAAGAGGGGGCAAAATGTAGCACCCTAAAATTGGCGCAATAAAACCTTAAATAATTACAATTACTCTAGTAAATATTCAAATTCAAATTTTAACCCCAAAACCGCTCCCAAACCATCGTTTAACCTGTTTCCTCCTTTCCCGTGCCATTTTTAGAGTTTGTTTTGACCGTTTGATGATATCGTCGCCGATCAGACGATATCGCCTCAGATCGAACGATTTCGTCTGGACTAGGACGTCCAGACGATCTTGTCCCAAAACTGATTTTTCACAATTAGCCTCTGTTCCAACGACGTCTCTAATCCGGGCAGAAGCATGTCTACACCGTTAGAGACCCTCCTCCATTGGAGATCTCCCAAATTGGGATGATCTCCAACCTCCTAACCTCCCTCCTAAGCCTATTTAAACTTAGGACTCCCCCTTGGCATCCCCCTGGCTGAAATTTCCTGTAACACAAGTTCTACGTGCATTAGACCGTCTTAAATTATTATTTGCCTCCATATTTGTCCAAATTTATTTGCAGGAACCTTAGTATTTTTCAGCCGGAGCAAGCTCAGTTCGTCGTGGACGATCCTGTTCAATTCGAGACGATTTCGCACCAATTCGAGACGATCTCGACTGTAGTCTGCATTGGGGGCAATCAGTGCCCAGAGTTTGCATTTCCTCATTATTTTCTACTGCATTATTCTGTATTTAGTTAATCTTATGATTATTCTTTATTATTTTGCATCTTGGAGTTCACCCATGTAGTTTAATTGCATAATAAGGTCATGATTAGCTATTAAAGTGTTGCAACTTACTTGCATTTCTATTCGAGATTATCTGTTAACATCCTTATTGTCATTTTACATCATTATCCTCTATTAGCATTGCTGCATTTTTTGTATTTTGTGTCTATTTCTCTGTTTGTAGGTCTCTGACGAATTTGTCTGACGAATTTGTCAGATCTCAGACGATCCTGTAGGTCGGAGACGATCCCATCAAATTCTAGACGATCCTATCTGCTTCAAGAATCAGAACCTCCATCAGACATCCGGATCAGGTATGGCTCTGTAATTTAGCTTTTTCTCTCTGTTTTCTATTCAAATCTGTTTGTTGTATTTCATTTAGTCTGCATTTTCATAATAGAACAACTTAGATTCATTTGGCCAAACCTAGGACTCGAATGTTTAAAGATAAAACTAAACACATTAAACACATTCCCAACCTAGGCATGGAAACTGCCATTCAAACGTTTCCTGGTGAACCCACCATCCATCGAAAAATCACCATAATACACCTCCCCCGAGAGGCGGGACCTTCGCAAGGCCTCTCAGTCCGAGGTACCGTGCCATCCTTTTCCCATCCTCCTTTCGGGCATGGATCCTATAGCCTGAAGGTAAGGATGCAAAAAATTTGGAGCGATACAGGGACCTCTATCCTACCAAAAACCTTGCGTCAGTCCTTACCACTAGACCATCGGAGTGGATGGTGATTGGAGTGCACCCTCACTCTGCCTTATTCGTTCACCATCCACTTCAACTCTTTTAAAAATTAAAAACCTTTGCCTTGCTCATGAAAATCACTTGAGATTTTTCTTAGCCCTTTGCATGCGCAATATTATTTTTGGAGACTTACTTTATTGCATCCAAAACATATGGTATAAATACCATATCTTATTTTTGCTCAACATTAAGAAAAATTGTAGCGATTTCGCGACTTGTTGCGTCGTCGCGGTCTTTGATGAGAAGGTGTCGCGATTTCATGACCTTTTTTGTTGGTTCTGCTGCTGGAGGAAAAGCGTCGCGATATCGCGACGCTTTGAGAAAAATTGCATGAAGGGGAAAAACCGTCGCGATATCGCGACATTTTTTGTGAAAAGCTACTCAAAGGAAAATTTCTCGTGATTTCGTGCCTTTTTTGAGGAAAGGACGCAAAGGGGCAAACCTGTAGAGATTTCGCAAAAATTCTGGAGAACAAGCTTCATGAAGGATAAACGTCGTGATTTCGCGACTAGTTTGAGAAAAGGGCACCATGGGGAGAACATGTCGCGATTTCGTGACCTTTTTTGTCGGTTCCGCTGTTGGAGGAAAGTTGTCGCGATTTCGCGACGCTTTGAGCAAAATTGCGTTAAGTGGAAAAACCGTCGCGATATCGTGACATTTTTTGTGAAAAGCTTCTCAAAGGATAATCTGTCGCGATTTCGTGACATTTTTAAGGAAAGGAAGCAAAGGGGCAAACTTGTAGCGATTTCGCGACAGTTCTGGAGAAAAAACTGCATGAAGGATAAACGTCATGATTTTGCGACTAGTTTAAGAAAAGGGCACCATGGGGGAGAGCATGTCGCGATTTCACGACACTTTTGCGGAAGGGGCACCCATTGGAATTATTGTAGCGATTTCGCTACACTTCCGGCCAACTGGGGCTTTAAGGAAAAGCCGTCGCGATATCGCGACACTTTCTCAAAGTTGCTGTTTAAAAGAGAACTCGTCGCGATTTCGCGACAATTTTGGGGAGCAGGTGCCTTCTGGCTTTCTCGTCGCGATTTCGCGACGTTTTTGGCGTTTGGGTGCTTTGGTGCTGTGCTGTCGTGATTTCGTGACATTTTTTGAGTGGTGTGGCCTCGGCACTGTTTTGTCACGATGTCGCGACATATCGGGATTTCGCGACTTGTCGCGTTTTCGCGACCGGTTGTCGTGGCGCGGCGGTTGTTAGGTTTGGTGTCGCGATTTCGCGACTTGTCGCGTTTTCGTGACTTGTCGCGTTTTCGCGCCCTTTGTTCTTCTGGTCTCTTTGCTCTTGGTTGGGATGCCCTTTCTCCCTCTTGTAACTATAATTTGTTTTAATGCAAGCTTTTTTCAAATTTTTCAAAAAAAAACATTAACAAAAAATATTAAAATGAAATATTTTGCGCCCAACCATAACTTAGGGTTTAATTAAATTTATTTACATTATTAATTATAATATAAAAATTAGAATTAATTAACCTTAGGCTTAACTTAAACTCTTAATATTATTATTATTATTATTTTAATTTACATGGTGGAATCGGTAGTCGCCATGGATCCGGACAGGCTGTCCGGCTTTTATGGCCGCCACAGTATTCTACGTTGTCCACCCCAGAAGTCACCACATAGATCTTCATGCAGTTCGCCCCTATAACCACCATGCCACAATCATTTTAAACCTTTTATGCCATAGAAAACACCAGGAAAGGGACAAGCGTTTAGTCCGACATGGCCCCAGATTTGAACCGTGGACCTCCACCCCCCTTATGGGGTTTGGATGAACCAATTGGTCTACACCTCGGACCTTAAACTCTTAATATTATAATAATAAATATTATAATATTATTTCCTTTGAGCCTAGGTATCTCCTTTCTTCAGGGTCTTTTGTCAATATTTTGACCAATCATGTGAAGCTTTAAACCAAATCTCTTGGGCTTAATATATAAATATTTTAACCCTCCTTTTACTAATTTCTTGCATTGAATTATGACATCACTGACACTGTATCTTGACATCAATGAAAACACAAGTACTCAAAATGTCCAACATTCTCCCCATTTATCATTGATGGTAACCCTTTTTTTAACCATACCTCTTTCCTTTTTCTAATTCTTCTCCCCCTCAGAAACTACTCCCCCTAACTAAATGCTCTCCCCCTTACTCAAATCTCAACTAAAATCTCTCTCCTTTTGACATCAATGGTAAAGGACCACCTTTGGGGCTAAATATAATACTCTTAGTTTAGCCCCCTCCCCACCTCCTCTCCTTGAGGTGGTTAATTTTGAGGTGGGATTATTTCTACTCCTAGCATACAATACTCTTTTTCTTTGTCCACCTTCTTCCTCAACTGGTCCTTATGATTTCTCTGAATAGTCATGCTCCTGCTTGTCTTTGGAAATTTTGTTCTACACCACTTAGTCATATGCCAACATTATTGCACTTATAACACTTAATTTTGTGATTCCTTAAAGGTGCAAATATTTTGAAGTTCCTCCTGGTGAATCCATATCCACTCCTATCATGAGCTCTACAATTTACTGCCTTATGACCAAACTAATTACAAGAGTAACAATACCCTTGAAATAGATGCCCATTTTTGAAATTTCTATTGGTGAAACCATGTCCATATTTTTCATGTGTCCTGCATTGCATAGCCTTGTGTCCAAACCTATGACATGAGAAGCAATGTCCATTGAAGAAATATTACCTTGATCCCATTGGTATCTTAGTCCTTTCTTCCCTATGATGTTTCTTGTTCCATATGTTCCTTATTTATGCATTGTTCATTTCCTTGTTGAACTTACTATTTTCCAACTTATCCTTAGAAGTCTCACTTTCACTTTCACTCGTTTCTTCTGAAGCTTATTCTTCTTTAGAGCTTGATATTGACTCCTCTCCTCATTGTATTTGTTCCTCTCCAAAGCTAATTCATGTCTTGTTTTATGAAGATCTGTGTACATTGATAATGTTATCCAAGGTCTTTGAGTTTTTACTAAACCTTTGTAGATTGTCTTTAGACTCTTTCACTTCCTTCCTTAGTGAAGCTACCTCATGCTCTAATCTCTCACATTCTAATACTTTTGTCTCTAACTTTTCTTTAAATATCCTTGTCTTAGCTATTGATTTTGTTATATCTTGTATAAGCTTTCCTTTCTCTTCATCACATTCTTGAAATTGAAGCTTGAGTTTTGAGTTCTATTTTCTTACCTTTATTAATTCCTTAAGAGTAAAAATAATCTCACCTTCTAGATCAACTTCTTCTTCTTCTTGATTTTGTGATTCTTCCTCTACTCCTTTGTCTTTAAGAGCATATTCATTCCTTTCTTATTCATCTTCAATAGGAGCATTTCCTTCTTCTTCTATTGCCAAAAGGAGACTTTCTTCTTCTAGGTCTTCAAGAGCATCTTCATATTCTTTTTATTTTATTTTATTTGTGGAAAACATCCCAAAAGGGATGCCACTTTTGGGTAAGACCCAAGGAGGCAAGGGTATCCATTCCGCCAAAAACGCCCAGGACTCGGACCTGGCCTACCACCTTTGACATACTCAAGGAGCAAACAAACACACAAAACCAATTTAAAAATAAGTAAATAACAACAAAAAAAATAAAATAAAATAAAAAACATGCTCCTTGAGTGTGTCAAAAACAAAAGCACAACCAAACACGCACAATAAGATAAAATAAACCACAACACAAACCACATAGAAAAACACAAGAACCACATAACAAAACACAAACAAGACAAAAACAACAGAACACTACAAAGACATAACCCAAAAAAAACATGAAAAATAAACACAACCAAAACCTAAAATTTTTTATAAAAATAAAAATAAAAAACAACCAACAACAGAAAATAAACAAAAACAAAAAACATAGAAAACACTCACACATAAAAACATGAAATAACACAAACAAAGAGAAACCCAAGAACAAGAACGAAAAAAAACACAAGAACAATAACAAAAAGCATAAAAAAAAAACAAAACAACAAAAACACAAGAACAAAAAAAACAACACAAAGAACAAAACAAAAAAAAAGAACCCACCCACCTTAAAAAACAAAAAAAAAACAAAAAAAAAAAAATAAATGAAAACAATGACCTATCTAGACCAGAAGACTATTAAGGCAAGAATCAACAGAGGAAACAAAATAAAGAATAGAATGAGCTAGGGAACTAAAAAAACTGAATGAACCAAAGAGAAGCAAAAAAAAAAACAAGAAGAAACTAGGTACCTTCTGAACTGGAGCCATCCAAAGAAATGATAGAAAGAAGAGCTTCCCTAATTTGAGAAGCCCACCATATAGGAGGGTGGCCATAACAAGTAAGATCACCTTTGTCCAAAGCCCAATTAGCTAAAGCATCAACACTCTTGTTTTGATCTCTGACCACATGATTGTAATCAACTTTCAAAAATCCCATCTGGATTAACTGAATCTTCTCAATAATTCTTTTTATTCTCCAATCCACCTTATGATTCTTAGAAGGAGTCTTCAAGAGATTAATCATAAGTTGAGAGTCAGACTCAACTAACACCTTTTCCCATCCAACCTTAGTAGCCTCCTGAAGGCCTCTAAGGATACCATACCCCTCAGCAAGGTTATTGGAAAGAATACCCAAATTCTCAACAAAAGTAAAAACCAGGGAGCCATCTGAAAGTCTACCAATTCCTCCCACACTGGCTTTTCCAGGGTTCCCTCTAGAGGCTCCATCAGTATTGACTTTTCCAAAATCCTTAGGAGGAGGTTGCCAATTTCTAGTCCTATCCATCTTACTAATACTCACATTCCCTTTAAGTTGGTTGCCCTTAGAATATTTAATCTTCAATATTTGCATCACTTGATCCCATCTTTGGTGGGAGTTTTGGGGGTGATTAAGGAGTTGATGGACTGATTCAACTAAGTTGGCTATGGTATTTTTCCAAATATAGTGAATATCCTTCCTATCTTGATTAAAAATTCGGATGTTCCTTTCATTCCAAATATTCCAAAGAAGAATGGTAGAACCCATCCAAACTAACTACCTAATAAAATGATCAACACCCTCTTGATTAGGCCAATCCCTCCAAAGTTGTTCAAAAGTAAAAAAATTGGACCACTATAAGCCAAGTAAAGTGGCCATTCTCCTCCATAGCTCAGAGGCTAAAGTACACTCAATAAAAATATGGTTGATATTTTCTACATTCTCTTCACACATTTCACATCTAAAAGGGCCATGAAAACCATGCTTCATAAGTTGCTCACCAGTAAGCACCCTACGATGCAATAAAATCCAATTAAAGAACCTCACCTTAGGCCGGATATTTTGAGCCCACAATCGAGAAAATATGTCAGAAGAATGGTTGGGATTATTATGGCATAAGGTCAAATAACCTTGAGCAACCGAATACTCACCCTTAGTAGTGTTGTTCCATCCAAAACAATATTTTTCATGGGACCAAGAGAGGGATCTCATATGAAGGATGCCTTGGATATCTTGTCTTTGCCTTTCTAGGATTTGAATAGGCCAGTCCTCAATAGGGATCCAATATCTACCAACCTTTGAATTACCAATATGGTATCGATAGTAATTAGCCACCTTTATCCAATTAGCTCGGTGAAGCTCCTCCATCCAAGGCCTCCAATCGTGAAACTGAGTTATCAAAGGCTTGTGACCATCCCAAGAATCTGTCCAAAAATTTGCATGTTGACCATTATGAATGATCCAAAATAATTTTTTCTTTATCAAATCCTCACCAGTCTTAAGAACTGCTAAAATGGGAGAACCTTTGGTAGGAAGTTGATAGCGAACAAGGTCTTCGGGACTTTTGTTCTCAGCATATTTAGCATGGAGATTATTGGCCCAAAGAGCATTGGGGTTATGCAACATCCTCCAATATAATTTAGCAGCTAAAGCTTTGTTGTTATTAATAGAATATCGGAATCCTAACCCCCCTTCACTCTTAGGAAGACATAAAGTATCCCATTTCACCAAGGCCCATTTTCTTTTCTCCTTAGTACCACTCCAAAGGAAACGATGACTGATTTGATCCAATTCTCGAAGAACAACCTTTGGGATATTCAAAATGGAAGAAACATAAATAGGAATAGCTTGAAGGACTGATTTTACCAAGGTGATTCTACCCCCGTAAGAAAGCCACTTGTTGGTCCACTTTCCAATTTTCTTCTTGACTTTGTCCAACAACCAATTCCAATATTTATTTTTCTGCCTTTGAATATTTATGGGAATACCTAAATAAGTGATTGGAAGAGAGGTCTTCTTATATCTTAATTTATCCAAGACCATGGATTCTCGTCTAGCAGAGCAGATGAAAGAAAATAACTTTAGATTTGTCTTCATTGATCAACTTCCCAGTAGCCTTAGAAAAATAGCTAATGATTTGCTTAATATTAGAAGCTTCCTTAACTGTAGCTTTACCTAAAAGAGTAGAGTCATCCACAAATTGAAGATGAGAGATAGGTCTAGCTCCATGAGCAATGGTAACTCCCTCAAGGGTTTTGTTTTCCCTCTTTTTGGTTATAGTCCTACCCAAGCATTCAGCAAGAATGATGAATAAATAAGGGGATAGCGGGTCACCTTGCCTAATACCTCTGGAAGCCGGGAAAGACTGAGAAGGCCTGCCATTGATAAGAACTAAGTAGGAAACCGAAGAGATACATCCCATAATCCAATCCATCCAATCCTTAGAGAAACCAAATTGCCTCAAAACTTTGATAAGGAAGTGCCAATCCACTCTGTCATAAGCTTTGGATAAGTCTAACCGAATGAACATGGAAGGAGAATTTTGCATATCCATGGAATGGATGGCTTCCTAAGCAAGAACTATCTCATCTACTATTTGACGTCCTTCCACATAACCCCCTTGCTCTAGGGAAATAATCTTATGCAAAAGAGGCTTCAACCTTTCTCGCCATGATTTTAGTAATGATTTTGAGAAGAACATTACATAAAGCAATAGGTCTAAAAGCTGAGATATGATCAACCTCTTGAGCTTTTGGAACAAGAGTAATATAAGTTTTATTGATAACCTTCAAAATTTCTTTGGCTTTCCTGGCTTCTTCCACCACCTCTAATAAATCAACATGAAGGATATCCCAAAACTCTTGGTAGAACTCAATGGGAAAACCATCAGGACCTGGGGTTTTCCCTTTTTGCATTTTAAAAACTACTTGTTGAAGCTCATTGATAGTAATAGGAGTAGTCAAAATAGAGTTCTCCTCAGAAGTGATAAGAGAAGGGATTGCTTGAAGAACATTTTGTTGTGAAGTTGAGTCAAGAGGAGTAGCAACAAAAATATTGGAAAAGTAATCAACAACAATAGAGTTCATGCCATCCCAAGTATAAAAAACATCTCCAGAATCTGATTTTAAGGAAGAAATAAAGTTGTGAGATCTTCGAGCTAGAAGATATTTGTGGAAGAAATTTGTGTTTCGATCTCCTTCTTTGAGCCATTGAATTCTAGATTTTTGCTTCCATAAGATTTCTTCTCTTTTTTCCCATTCCTCTAACCGAGTTGTGAGTTTAATTTCATCTGCACTTCTCTTCTCTGTGAGGCCATCTAAATGGATTTTCTTATTCAAATTTTCAAGATGAGCAATAACTTCATGTTTTTTTTATGAACATCCCCAAACTCTTTCCAGTTCCAAGTCTTGATTTTGGATTTAATGTATTGCAGTATTTTGGCAAAATAGAACATCTTAGTCCCATGCCTAGGTTTACCTTCCTTCCACCATTGTTGCACACGAGGTCTGAAGGAAATGTCTCTAAGCCACATTAATTGAAAATGAAAAGGAGAGAAACTCACATTGGTTTTCCACATTTCCACCATGATCGGCCAATGATCCGAACCAACATTATTAAGAGTCTTCACTTTAGGAATGTGACCATGGATTAAGAAATTTTTAGAGAGAAAAAACCTATCCAATCTCTCCATTATACAAGCTAAGCCTTGCCTTCTATTAGACCAAGTCATAAGGCCATTATCTCGGTTGGATATCCACAAGATGGAGGTTTGCAATATATTCACTCATGAGGTCAGTGCTTTTGTCCAAATTTCTATTTCCCCCATTTTCTCATCCAGAGGGAGGATGGTATTGAAATATCCTCCGATCAAGATCCAAGCTTTAGGAAAATGAGAGATAATATGAGTAATATCCTTCCACTGTCTTTTTTTTCCTCCAAAGAAGTCGGAGCATAAACAATAATGCAGAGCATAATCTGGTTGGAATGTCTACTTTGAATAGCTATAGCCAACAAACCCCAACTACCAACCATATGGTGAATAACTACCTCTTTTGGGTCCCAAAGACAAGCAATGCCACCCGAAGTCCCTTGGGAACTGAGGGAAACCACTTTTCCAATCTGGCCAAATTTTATCGGCAATTGAGTCCATATCCTCCATTGACATCTTTGTTTCTTGAAGGAAAACAAGATGTGGATGATTTATCTGAATCATTCTTCTAATTTCATTTTGTTTTGAAAGACTCCCTTTGAGTCCTCTAATATTCCAAGTGATGATCTTCATTAATACCAGGGGCTAAAAAAGTTGGGAAGGGCATTAATCTTACCTTCCTCTACAAGCTTTTCACCTTCTTTTACCATATGATATTGATTGGTCTTGCGACCTACTTTTTGATTAGAATCCATCTTCAATTTTTTTTCCCTGTTTCTTGACTTATTCCAATTGAATCCGAGATGGCTTCTAACCTTGAAGAATGCTCGTACACAACCAAAATTTTACTAGATGGTTCAACGGAGTCTATATTGGGACTCGCATTATTTGAAGTTTTGACATTTGAAATATTGTTTTTCTTGTGTAAATTTTCTCTTTTTTTTCTCGTTGAAAACCTTTGATTTGTTGGTTTGTCTCTGAGTTCTTCCCTTCATATTTAAATTGTGTTTCTAAGATTTTAGTTTCCATTATTTCCTCTTCCTCACTTGGGACATCATTTGTGGAAAGGATTTCAAACATATTAGTCGATGACTTTGATTGATCCTTCATAACTGGTTTTTTCTATGTGTTCTTCTTCTTAGGTATTTGGAAACCTGTTGAGTTTATATCTTCTTTCTTTTGATCAGGAATTTTATTTGGGCAAGAACTGGCCAAATGACCATATTCATGGCAAATTCTACAATGAAAAGGAATGTTCTCATAGTCCACTACTTGCTCCCAAGTGTCTTCCCCAAATTGTAATGTGATATTTTTAGGTAGGGGTTTGTCAAAATCCATTAAAACACAAATCCGAGCATAAATAATATGTTCAAAATTTTGAGTACAATCAACAGTCATCATAAAAGTTCCTAAAGAGTTTCCAATTGAAGAAAAAATAGTAGGATTCCAAAATTCAATAGGGAGGCCAAAGAGTCTAACCCACACGGGAGCTATAGAAGGCATCTCTTCTTTGAATTTAAATTTAGTATGCCAGGGCTTCATGAAAAGCCCTGCCCTTCCAAAAAACCAAGGACCCCCTTGAAAAGTTTTCTCTCTATCTTCATTATTAGCAAATAAAACAAGAAAATAACCATTTGGATAAATAGAGATTTGTAACTCACCTTTAGTTTTCCAGACTTTTTACAGCCTAGACTTTGAAAGCATATAGACTCGGATGAAAACCCACGAACCGACAAATTAGTCCTCTTTTTTACAAATCTTCAATGCCATTCCAAATGTTACCCATATCAAGCTTAACAATAGGAGTTCCATCAACTTGCTTTAAGACATCCTGACTCCATTTTCCTGGGATCAATCTTAGGCATTCTTAGAGGTTTATGGGAAGCCCTAATATTGATATTAGCATTGGGTTGAGGCTATCCACCATGAAGGGCATCCCTAAAATTCATTTTTGGGACTGAGTCTTCGAAATTCTTACCCTTGACAGGGGTTTTCATAGTAGAATTATTTTGTGGGTGCACCTTAGCACCAGATTCACTTGAGATATGAGCCATTTTTTTATCAACTACTTGAAACTTGTTTCGTGATCTCTTTAATCCTTGCCCTAGACACCATGGAAAGGTATGGTTTTCACTTTTCTTTTGTGTAGAAAATTGGAAGTCATTGTCACTCAAGTTCACAGTATGATCTGTTGAAAGATAAATTTCTAACCCATATTGTATCCCCTACAACATTTCTTGCTAAAATATTGAGCATAAACCACAAAAATATTGGCCTCTAGGGCCCGAAGGCCCTAAAAAACAACCTCTGGAGCTGCTTGCACTCAACCCATATGAAACCCTCGCATAGTCGCTTGCCAAATATCTCGTTCACACATAGGGATGTGCTAGGATATGTGTTGCTCCAAATGATATGAAAATTGGTGGAGAGATTCTAGGTTTTTTCTGTCATCTACCCTCAACATTTCAGCTCAATACGAGTCTGAATGAGTGAGATATGGCCAAAACGAGTTCGACAGTTTGGGCAGTCCTGGCAAAAATGTCTAATGAATTTCAACTAATTTTTTTTCCATGCTCGTCTACTCAAATGAATTATTACTCCCCATTTATATAAGTATTTCATTTTCACCATGGAACGTCGATGCTATATTTTGCTTATCGAGCATCTTCATATTCATCTTCAGTGAAACATAACCCATTCTTTGTGTAATGATCTTCAAGATGACCAAAGTTACCACACCTAAAACACTTGAGAATTATTGGTTTCCTTTTTGCATTTCTAACATTTTCTTTTTCTACTGTCAGAAATAGCATTTCTTATTCTTCATTATCTGAGGATCTTCCATCACTATCACTTGAACTCTTACCTTTCTTATCTGGATAAAAATTCTTCTTATACCTTTAGAAAAACTTCTTTGCTTTCTTGCCTTGTCCATCCTTACTTTTCTTTTGATACCTGTATTTTCCTACTTCCCTGTTCTTATGATCCTATTTCTCTTCACCACTGCTACTTCCAACTTCTGGACAATTAGATGCATAGTGACCATATTTATATTATTTGAAACACTTAACTGATTTTGTACCATTTTGTTTTCTTGTGTCCTTGTTCCTTCTACCATAGTTTGCTTCTTCATCATTGGAAAACTCATTACTTGAATCTTACTTCTTATCCTTTGTCTTCTTTGTAACTTGAAAGCTTATTATTTCTAGGGGATAGGATCCTTTCCTATTCTCATCTCAAAAATTGTGAGAGTTCCATGTAACTCATCCCTTGTCAAATTTTTAATATCTTTTGTTTCCTCTATGGCTGAAACCTTTTCACTGTACCTATTAGGAAATGACCTTAAAATATTTTGACAAACATATGATTCTTCAACTTTAAACCCAAGTTCTTGCATTGAGTTAACAACCTCATCCACACAAAGTAAGTAGGTAGCAATATCTTCCTCATCCTTCATTTTTAGGTCTTCAAATGTTTTCTTGTGATTTTTCAATTTTGCCATCTTGACCTTTTTGTCTCCCTCATATATGTTCTTCAACTTTTCCCAAATCTCTTTTGTTGATGTACAATGCATAACTTTTACAAACTTTGATTCACGTAAACCACTTAATATTACATTCATTGCCTTTGAATTATTCAGATGTATGAGCTTACCATATTTATCTGTAGGAGGAGTAGTTGGCGGTGTGTACCCATCCCAAACTCCTTGTCATATGTCATTTATTTGTACCATTAGATAAATATTCATTATTACACTCCAGAATGCATAATTATTTCCATCAAAAAATGGTGCCTTATTTTTTGAATATCAACTCTGAGAATCCATCTGTGTTCTTGTAATATTTTCCTTTAAACTATTAAAATATTTCGAAGGAACCTGCTCTGATACCAATTGAAGAACACAAGATTATATTGAGAGGCGGCTAAAAAGTATAACATCAAATTTTACTTTTCTTTCCAAAAAAATATTATCCAATATAATCAATGGAAATATCAACAACAATAATAAAAAAATGCACAAATTATCACACACAATAGAGACACCAATTTAATATGGTTCACCCAATGTGGGCTACTTGATGTGTTGTCGTTATACACATCATTAATTCTCAATGAATTTGTCAATCCATGGCAGTGTACAAGGCTATATGCGGAAGAAGGGGTGAATAGGGTTATAACTTAGGTCAATCTAGAGTAATAGGTTTTATTGGTGAAATCGATTGTGTGGGGGATTTTGGACATTCCTATATCTAAATTGCATGAATTAAACCTTAATCTAAGTTGAAAAAATGAAAACTAATCATTAACTATAGAAATGAAGTCCTAATTACAATTGCAGAATGAGACCTAATTATGTTGCAAAAATAACAGTTGCAGAATTAAAAGTCTAATTATAATTGCAGAAAGGAAATCTATTTAATTTTACAGCAATGGAAACCTACTTATAGAATGGAAATGAAACCCTGTCAAGGCTCTGTAATAGAAGGTTGTTAATATTATGTGTAGGGGTTGACAACAAAACATAAAATACAAGAAATTACAAAAAATAGTAAATTCTAGAAATGACAGTCTGTAATAAATTGAAAGCTTTGCTGAAAGTGGTTACAACCAAACCATTAATCACAAAACATAAAATAATCTAATATTGCAAATATCATTAGTTGTTTACAAAGGAATGAAATGACAAGTTCTACTACTCATTCTGTTGCAGCAAAATCAGAATAAAAACCTATTGTTAGTCCTCCTCCTAGGTATGGAAGTGGCCAGCCTCCTTGTCCAGAAGAAGGTATAAGTCTCTCTCTCTATATATCTTACACTCATTTACAAGAAATATGAAATAGAAATAGTACACTTTATTGATTCGAGAACATGATTACAATAATTCTATGAAAACCTGTTACAGGACTGTAACAGTCACTTCTCTAAATATTGCCTATTTTTTCCTATATTTCTCTACTTTCTACTTTCTCTATCCCCTCTACTTTGCTCAACTCTGAATGGGAGCCATATTTATAGATGTCCTAAGATCTACTGACAACTAAGAATATCTCAAAAGATATAATCCTATTATGCTACAACAATTTCCGATTTTATCCTAGAAGAAGATCAAATTTGATCTTTCCATAAATGGTGGCTTTGGTCGGCAAGGACTACAAAGTCAGATATGAGATTTTTTCCCTTACCCTTTTCAATATTTATTTCTTTTTCCAACGTCAAAAATCGTTCAACAATTCAAAAAGCACATTCTGTTTTCATTTCGAAGATAAGTGGCTCATTTCGAAGATACTGCAATTCTCATTCCGAAGATCCGCTCATTCCAAAGATACTACAATTCTCATTCTGAAGATCCGCTCATTCCGAAGACACTATGTTTTCTCATTTCGAAGATATCTGTTCATTCTAAGGAGACTTTAGAATGAAAAAATGTGGGCTCCTTAAATTATTTCCTCTGTATTTATCATGTGGGTTACTTCTCAGGATCAGATTCCAATGGTCTTCATCTCTTTCCACATGTGAATTCCATGCCTTGCCATTCATTGGCAGCTGGCTGGAATTTACATGGGAAAAGCCAGTTTTTGCTGCATAGTAACAGTTTACTTGCATTGTTGCCAGATTTAGGTAAAAAAAATGCTTGAGACATATCAAAACATGATTAGTGAAATGCTATTATCAATCTAAGCATATCTCATTTAGCAAGTCATAACAAAACAACATAAACCTTATGCAAAAAGCTGTAAAAATCAAAATATAGTATTTTAGATACATTTATCATGCAAATAGTTAATACACAACATTTTGAATTAACTTAACTAGCATATTAGATTAAACATAAGAGTTTGTAGGCAATTTTAGTGTTCAAAACATGTTATGATTGATGCATTTCTAGGCCTCATTATTTTCTGCCCAACTTATATTGATGCATGTCCTCATGCATTATGTTGGGCTATGGAATCACATATGTCCATGGTCAAATTCTATGACCTGTAGAACAACTTCTTGCCTATATAATACCCCCCGTTCTCCTGAAGGTTCCTGAGCCATTCTTCAAACTGTTCATCAGGTTGGCATCTTCTTCAAAGTATAATGGAACTGGAGTGATGATGGTTGGAGGCCTAAATATGAGACCTATCCAATTATGTTGCATGATTTCAATAAACTGTATTACTCTCTCTACTCTTCTTATGGATCATTCTAAGTTAATGGGGGAGATGGGTTCTCTTTTCTGTAAAGACATGGAGAGTTCAGCCCATCTGTTTCTACAGACTGATAATGCTGGCACAAAATTGTCATTACAAAAATTTTGGAATCTGTTCACACAGTCCCTCAAGTTTTTCAAGTACATTCTCTTCACATCATCCTTGTTCATCATGGTGAAGTGTTGTCTTGTGATAATTGGGTGATTTGGCTGAATTGCTCTAACTAACAATTCAGCTCTTGTTTCAATTTTTTTATTCTGCATTTTCTCCTCGTCCTAATAAAAATGATTCTGCAAGGTGGACATGAATGCCCTCAATTGAACATCTCCAATGTAGATCTAAGGATGAAATTCTACTTCTTCTAGAATAAAGAAGTTGTGTAAAAATAGTTCACACAGGAGATTTTTCTGCTCAATAGGGCTATCAAAATATGCTTCCAAGAAATCTGTAGTGGTGTCCAATTTATATGGAAGACCCGAGCTAATCCTCATGGCCTACCATATGAGGTATTTCTCCTTCAGAATAAGACTGTAAAATCTGGCTGGTCGTCTGAATTGGACTAAAAATTCAACAATTTGACATAAATCAGACACTTTTTTTTTCAATGCCTGAATCTCTGTTTCCTTGGCCTCTAGTTGTTTTCCTTCCAATTTGAATTTTTTAGTCTTAGTGGCAAGCTTCTCATATATAATCACCCAACTAGCTATGTCTGCATTGTATTGTTCTAAGGACACAATATTAGGTGGTCTGACTATAGGTGAAAATCTAGGTAGCAGATCTACCTAAACCTCTTTTTCTGCCACTTCTACTAGTTGATCATCTGTCAATAATTCTACTTGTACCCCCTTATCTGCTATTTCTATTGGGTTGTCATCAGACAGTAATTTCACTTGAACCCCCTTATTTGCTATTTATACTGAAGGTGTAATAGTTTGAAATATAGGGACATTAATAGGAGTACTTACTTGAAAAGTTTCATGCTGTTGCTTGGACTGTTCTTGTGCTGGTGACTCATCTCCAATATTTTTTGCTATGCTCTTTGCCAATTCTGAAGCATCTTCAGAATGAGAAGGTAATGCTTTAGAATGATAAGGCACTTCTTCAGAATGAAAGGGTGCTTCTTCAGAATGAGCACCTATGTCTACCTCAATAGAGTCATCTTCCCTAGATAAATCTACAAGCAATTGAGCCAAATCATCCTCATCAATGGATACAATTGGCTATTTTTTAGACTATGACAACCTTTCTCTCAACTCTACCACTTCCTGCTGTAACTCTGCAATTTTTCTTTCCTGCATCTCAATGATGTTTTCTCTCTCTGTAATCCATCTGGTTTGTGTTTTGACAACACTCCTTGCTACTCTGTGATGTCTTCCTCCTTTGTTTTTGCTTTAGAATTTGATGCAGATAAGTCAGCTATAGTAGGCTGCTCAACAACTATCTCTTTCTCTACAACATCTGTCTGCTCTTATTCAGGAGGCTCTATGAAACTATCCATAATTGCATCTACCATTTATGTGGCATGTTGAACTGTAGCCACCTGCAAACTATCTTGCCCAGCCTCTTCCTCAATTATCTGTTCAAGTAATTCTGGAAAGTTTTCAGGGGCTAGTTGTATTTTTGTGACATTTGGACTGCTTTTTCCACCTTCTTCTTCTATGAACTATTTTGTCATTTCCCTCAAGTGGAGTCTTGTAGACATCCTAGTTCCAAATGCAAACTTCTTCTTTTTGCTTTGTTTTTTGGTGACAGCAGGGGTTGTGGGGACAGTTTCAGATTCTTATGTTTCTTTTGTTGTTTCTTCCCCTATTGGGCTAGGTGCTTCACTTCCCTGTTCTGACAAATCAGTTACAACTTCAGAAAAATGAACCTTCTTCTATTTTTTTGCTTTGTTGCCAGTTCTAGACCCTCTTTTCTTTTGCTTCTTGGCTCGTGAAGTTGAAGGTTCTAGAGCAAGGTGTTCTGTTGCTGCTACTGGGTGTGTTTCTTCCTCCTCATTCTCATCTCCAAAAATTACATTATTTAGGGTAGAGTAAAACCTGTCAAAGCTCCTAAAGTTTCCTCTAAAATGGTGCTAGCAAATTAGTTTGATGAGACGATGGTGGTTAAGGCTCCCTTTTCCTTCCTGATATATTTTTGCCATGTTTTTCAATTCCTGGTGCAGATACATGGGAAGATTTACCCTAACGTTTGGTTGTTGCCTACCATGTCTGAGATGGTTTAAAATTTTTATATGATGCCCTAACAACAATACATATTGCCCTTCATAGGTTAAAAATTTAATTACCCATGTGGCCACTTCATCCCAGGGTTCCTGCAGGCTAGCCCTTTTTACCCCCTTGCATGTGTTATTGTGTGTTAAATATTCTGGCTCCTTATCGTTTTCTTCCAAAAATTGATTAACTATATTTACCAATGTGTTTTTGCCAGCCCTAGAAATTGAAAGACCTTCTAATGGCAGCTCTGTAATTTGACTCAAAACTTCAAGGTTTACCTCAATGGTCAAGTCGTTAACATGTGCCCGATTGTTTCTGAATGTGTGGGCAAACATGCCAACCAAATCTTCAGAGGACCTATTAAACTTATCTAAAAATGGCATAAGCCCTCCATATTCAAAAATTTGCAACACTTCTGGATTTTCCCAGAGGTGGGTGGTATCCGCTGGTTCCATTCTCATTTTTTGCCCCATTTTCCTATCTTGGTACGTTACAAACTACTCACTTATGCTGCTATTCTTTTACTGGATCTCTGGTTTTTGGTGTTTATAGATTTACAGGGTTGGTGCCAAGTTTTCAATTGCCCTATTTTTGTTCTTCAAAATGAACCACAATCTGAGCACTGTACCTCGTAATCACTTTGTGCTAGCAAAAATGTCTTCGAAAAGAAGAGTGGCACATGTTTCTATTTTTGCTTCGAACACATGTCCATCAATGGTTGCGTAGATGTCCTTGTCGTCAGATCCACCTTACTTGTTTTTAGTTTTTTTGTTTTTCCTGCGGACTGTCACGTGCATGTTTATTAGCATCAAAAAAAATGGTGGCATACTATTGGTCATGTCTCCCGTGATTCTGGTATTTTCCAAATGCGTGCAAAAAAAACCACATCCTGACTGCACGTGTTCATTTATCGTATGTTGTCAAAATAATTTTTACTTGATCGTATTTCTTTTCTTCCTTGGATGCCATGTGGAGATATTATATTGAATGCTCTTTCCAAAGATTATGATCTATTGCAAAAACAAAACCTCATTTCGAATATTATGACTTCATTCCGAAGATTATGATTTCATTCCGAAGACAAGTCTTCATTCCAAAGATCATGCTTCTTTGCAATGTCAAATCCTCATTCCGAAGATCTACTCGCGATGTCAAATCCTCATTCCGAATATAAATCCTCATTTCAAAGACAAATCCTCTTTTCAAAGATCAGGCTGCATTGCGAAGGCAAATCATTTTGAAGATAGAACTTCATTCCGAAGACAATTCCTGCTACATTCTAAAAACAAATCCTGCTTCATTATGAAGACAAAGCTTCATTCTGAATATGAAGCTTCATTCTGAAGATGATGCTTCATTATGAAGACAAATCATCATTCCAAAGACAAAGCTTCATTTCGAAGACAAATCATCATTCTAAAGGCAAAGCTTCATTCTGAAGAAAAATCGTCATTTCAAAGACAAAGCTTCATTCCGAAGACAAAGTGCAACATTCATTCTACTGTCATTCTGAAGACAATTTCAATCCTAAGACAATACAACAATTAGTCTAAAGAAGATAGCAGACACTATTTTTGGCATTCTTGTTCCAAAGATTAGGTAGAAATCAATATTTCCATTCTCAAAACATGTTTTAAGTATACCAACTCTTATGGATACCTTTTATGCTAATGGTTAATTGTTATATACTATATACCAATAATTTACAATGAAGAAATATAAGAAATATATATCTGATTAAAACAAGTTAATGCAAGTTTTTGAAATATGACTGCTTCTATTGATGTTCTACTGAGATTTTTTGCAATATTTCAAAACAAGTGCAGTTGGTGAATTTGTACAATTATGGTTCATAAATTTTCAAGGTTATGCATGCTAGAAAACTGGTTTTCATGCATACAACCTAGTAGTGCCTTAGAAAAGGTTTTCACTGCTGAGTTATTCATTTTTCTCTTCTTTTTTTTCTTGTTTTTTTATTTTTATTTTACCTCTCCTTTTCTCTTTTTTTTTTTTTCTTGATTCTCTTTTTTTCTTGATTCTGACTATGCCCATGAAGGAATTCATGATTTCCCTGAAATCATGCCCATGAAGGAATTCATAATCAAAATTTATTCATCTTTTTGTTTTCTGCTTTTTCTGATTTTTTTGTATTTTTTTGTTTTTTCTTGAAATCCATGATCATGCTGATTGTTTTGAAGTGGAAGAGGAAATTTCTTCCACCTATTGTGTATCCAAACTGTCAAGCTGCTACAAGAATTCCTCTTTAGTCAGAGGTGTATGGTACACCCTGAGGCGATGTCCATTCACTACCAAATTTCTTTGTGACCCATCAATAGGAAATAAATGAGCTACTCCATTGTCAAATACCTCTTCAATCCGGTAAGGTCCAAGCCATCTAGTTCTCAATTTTCTAGGGAAGTCCTCATAGTGAGAATCAAAAAGTAAAGCCCAATATCCTTGTTGAAGTTTCTTCTGCTGAATGTGACTGTCATGCCACATCTTCCTCTACTCCTGAATTACTTTAGTTTGGTGTAGAGCATCCAATCTAAGTTCATCCAATGCATTCAGCTGTAGAATCTTGTATGTTTGTTCCTGTGACAATTCAATTCCAATTTCCAATGTTGTACGCAGTGTTAGTAGCTCAAATTCAATAGGTAAGAGGGGCTTTTTACCAAAGACTAGTTCATAATGTGTGAATCCAGTAGTGGATGTCCAAGTAGTATTGTAAGCCCATACTGCTTCAGGTAATTTATCTAGCCAGTTTCTCCTATGGAAAGCTACTATTTTTGTTAAGATTCATTCTAGTTCTCTGTTTGTTACCTCAACCTAGCCATTTGCTTATGGGTGATAAGGTGATGATTTTATATGTTTGATTTCATATAATTCTATAAATTTCTTAATGACTTTAGATGCAAATTGGGGTCCTTGGTCTGTGGTGATAGACTGAGGAGCTCCAAATCTCTGAAAAATCTGAGTATACAAGAAATCAGGAAACTTTTCTTCACGAGCATGTTTGAAAGCACGCACCTCTACCCACTTTGTCAAGTAATCAGTGCATACTAAAATATGCACCTTTCCTTGAGAAGGTAGATCAATAGATCCTACAAAATCAAGCCCCCACCTCTCAAATGGCTCTAAAACCAATTGAGGTTGTAGTGGCATTTCATTTGTATGAGTGGGTTTCCCCATTCTTTGGCATGCATCACAATGCCTGATGTACTTTTTCACATCCTTGTGAAGAGAAGGCCAATAATATTGTCCCTAAGATTTTCCTAATTGTGCTTTTTACAGAGTAGTGTCCACCTGAGGGCTCATCATGACAAGCCCTAAGGATATCATACACCTCATCCTTTTGGATGCACCTACATAACACATGGTCAGGACTGCACTTAAAAAGTATACCCTTAATCCATTCAAAAGAAGAACTCTATTTGATCAATTGTTTTTTATGTTTTGAAGTGAAATGTGGAGGAACTTTCCCTGTGACCAAGAAATTGGCTATATCTGCAAACCAAGGTGATTGGACTGATATAGCAAATAATTTTTCATTAGGAAATGTGTCTTCAACTAATTCCCCTTCATCCGTGTTCTGTAATCTAGACAAGAAATCTGCTACAACATTAGATTTTCTTGGTTTGTTGATTATAGTGATATCAAATTCTTATAGCAACAGTAACCAACAAATAATTCTTGCACTTACCATAGGCTTATTCATCAAATACTTAATGGTTGTGTGATCTGTGTGAATAAATATTTGATAACCTATGATGTAATGCCTAAATTTGTTAATGGCATAAATTACTGCCAATAATTCTTTCTAAGTTGTGGTATAATTTTTCTCAGCTCCTGTCAAATTCTTGCTAATGTATTAGATGGCATAGTGTTCACCATTGTCAATTTGTCCCAATGTTGCTCTAATTGTTGTATTGGAGGCATTAGTTTGTATGTGAAATGGTAATGTCCAATTAGGTCCTCTTAACACAGGTGGAGTTACTAATTTCTCTTTCAGAGCTTCAAATGATTCTTGACACCTTGCACTCCAGGAAAATTTAGAATCTTTAGTCAATAGGGCAAACATGGGATTGGCTATTGTGCTAAAGCTAGGAATAAACCTACAGTAAAAACCAATGTGTCCTAGGAAGCTTCTGACATTAGTCTAAGTTTTAGGAGGAAGAAGATTCTTGATAATTTCCACCTTCTTTGGATCAACCTGGATTCCTTGAGGAGAGATGTGATGACCAAGAACTATTCCTTCCTCCATCATCATAAAGCATTTTTCTGGATTCAAGGATAACTGGTATGTTTCACAGTGAGCTAAAACTTTGTCAAGGTTTTCTAATGTAAAGTCAAAAGTTTGTCCGCATACTATGAAATCATCCATGTATATCTCAACATTGTTGGTAGTCAGATCAGAAAAAATTTCTAAAACTGCTCGCTGAAATGTTACTGGGGCATTACAAAAACCAAAAGGTAAAACCCTATAGGCAAATGTTCCCAATGGACAGGTAAAGGTTGTTTTCTCTTGATCTTCAGGTGCAACCTGAATTTGATTATATCCATTAAATCCATCAAGAAAACAAAAGTATTTCTTTCTAGAAAGGGTATCTAACACTTGATCTATGAAAGGTAATGGAAAATGGTATTTGTATGTCACTTTATTCAACTCTCTATAGTCTACACATACTCTCATTTTTCCATTTTTCTTAGGAACTATAACCAATGGAGATACCCAATGGCTATCAAAAATTGGGTAAATGAATCCTACCTCCAGAAGTTTTTCAATTTCTTCTTTTAGAATATCTCTTAGGGTAGGATTCAGTCTTCTCTGGGGTTGTCTTACTAGCTTGACTTCTTCAGTATAAATTCTGTGGGTGCATATATCAGGGTGAACTCCTGACATATCTTTATAGTCCCAAGAAAAAGCATAAACATGCTTTTGCAAGACAGCTATTAGTTTTTCTTCCTCTTCCCTAGTAAGCCAGTTGTTAATGTTCAGTAATTTGCCTGGCTGGACTTCTATTTTTTTTGTATTTGGAAGGATTGAACTCACTTCTTCATACCTAGTGATTAGGGAGTTAAGAGGACATTGCTGAGATGGGAGGAAATAAGAAGTTTCTATTTCATTACTTCTTGATGGAAGCATATCCTGTATGGAATAGTGAGAAGGAAAAATTAGGTGATGGTGCCACCCATGTGGTAGTGAAACAGATTTTTCCTGTGATAGTATAGATGGTTCACCTTCAAAATTTTGGTTCTCCTCATTTCTTAACAACTGATGGATATTTATTGTTTCCTCTTCTAACCCTTGTTCATGTAGAACATTCATTAGGATAGTTTCATTTTCTAAGTTTTTTATGTCATGGAGGTCTTCTGTGTGTTCCCTTACTACCAAGGTGGCTAGTGTGGAAATAACCTCCTATGATTCTTCATATGAATTAGGAAACCATAAATGACCTAAAAATTGCTAGAGGGTTTTGCAAGAGGATATAGAGAGATCTGTTTTAGATCAATACCATTTGAAATAGTCATTTTTCTAGATCTATAGTCTATGAAGGTTGTTGCAATTGCAAGCCAAGGTCTTCCTAAAATTATGGGACATCCATGTGTTGAATTTCTTGGTTGTAAAACCAAAAAATCTATAGAGAATTCCTAAGAAGAAACTTTTATAGGAACATCTTCAATGATACCTTCAGGTTTTGCAACTAACCTATCAGCCATTTATAAAACTGTAAATGTGGAGCTAAGATGTTTGAGCTATAATTGTTTCATTATATCCTTGGTCATGACATTTATTACAGCTCCTAGATCTACTAATACATTTGATATTGTTACTGAACCTATAGTAAGCTGTGATAAGCTGGACTTCCTGGGTCACTATACTTTGGAGGTACTAGTTTTCCAGATAAGAGATCAGCTATCTTTCCTTCAACATGAAAAGTCTTGGGAAATGCTTTATTTTTTCTTCCTGCTCTTCTAATGCACAAATCTTGAAAAATACTTTTAATCACTGGTATATCCTTAATGGATTGCAATAAGGGCAATGATATAGTTAACTTTTTAAGTTCCTTGACAAGGTCTGATTCAGAATTTTTTGCTGGGGTATTGAATCTTTTAGGATATGGAATTATCCTTGATGAAGGTAATTGTTTTTCCTGTGGTTCTATTTTTTCTTCTTCTTTCTCTATTGTTGGTTCAACTATAACTGGTTCCAAAGGTTCTTGCTCTTCATTTTCCTTGCTTTTATTGGAAATAAGTTCAGGTACAACTTTTCCTGAATGAAGTTGGATGTTACTACAATCAATAACATTTATTTCAACATTTTCTTCAACTTTAGCCACATAGACAGGGGATGCCTATCTCATGCTGTTTGGATTAGTGATTGATTGAGATGAAAGTTGAGGTTGTTTCACCTATTGTGTTTGTTGTGGTTGGTTCTATTTTTCTTAAACATTTTGATTAGGTGCAGGCAGCAAATGCTGATTTTGACCTTGATTTATTTGCTACCTTAGATAGGACTGGTATTGTTGACTCCACTGTGGTTGATTTTGCATCCAATGGGGATTAGTCTAATTCTAATTTCAGGATGGGTTGTTTTGATTCCATGATGGGTTATTCTGATTTTGATTCCAGGCTAGGTTACTCCAATTTGTTTGTGGCCATTCTTAGGAATTTGTCCATTGAGGATAATTCCAAGGACGTTGGGGTGGTTCTTATTGTCCCCAAGGCATAGTCTAGGGATTATGCCCCCAATTTGTAGGAAAACGAGGAGGATTTTGGTTTTGAGGGAAATTTCATCCTTGTTTTTTTTCCAACATAGTTGAGTTCCTCAGTCTAATTTTCTAACATAGTTTTGAGTTGTGGTAGCAGGTGGCATTTATCAGTTGAATGCTTCTTTGAACAAATACTACAAATGGTTGAGATGGATGTTTTATTCAAAGGACATTCTTACAAAGCATGTTTATTTCTACATCTTGGGCAATAAATTTCCAAATGTTCTGTAGTTTTTGCTTTTGTAGACATTTCCCCCAAACTTGTGTTTAATTGCACTAGAATATCAGTTTTAAAATTTGCAAGTTCCTCTATTAATTCCTTCACATCAATGCCATTTGTACTCTTTTTTCTTCTTCCTTGCTTATTGCAAAACTAATTCCTACAGAGATCCATAATTTTATCATTATTGAGAGTATTTACATCCCATTTTCCCATCAAATCTAATACGTCTCTGGATTCATCTTGTAATCCTCTCAAAAATATGGTTTTGCATAACTCTGGTTCTACAAGTCCACATCTCCTTTGAACAAAGGAGAACCTATCAAGATAGTCTTCTAATGTTTCATCATATTCCTGTTTAATCCTGAATAACTCATCTTTCCTATTCTTTACAAGACAATACTCTTGATATTTGTTTAAAAACACAGTTTCCATTTGATCCTAAGTTTGGATGGAATTTGGCTCTAAGCTCATGAACCATCGTAATGTTGAGTCCTTGAGTGTTGAGGGAAAAACCTTAAGTTTCTGATTGTCATTTACATAGTCATAGGTTTGACACACTACCTTGAATTCAAACAAAAACTGATCGGGATCTTCAGATACAACACCTCGGAAGGTTGGAAGTACTGAAGGTGAAATAGTTTTTATGGGAGAGTTTTGTGTTGGATTCAAACGAATAGGATATTCAAATGTTATGGAAGGTTGAGGCATATCTTGATTATCTCCTTCATTATGGACATAGCCATGTTGGCCATATCCATATAGATTACCTCCTTCTGCCATAGTTTCCTATTCCTTAGTTAAACCTATCCAAATTTCTCTCTCAAGAGGTCCAAGACCCTATGTTGATAATGATTCTGATGATTCTTCTTTCTTAGGATGTTCTAATGATGATGAGACTGGTGATTTTCCTTTCTCATAATGTTCTAATGATGATGATACTGGTGATTTTTCTTTCTCAGAATGTTCTAATGATGGTGAGACTAGTGATTTTTCTTTCAATATTTTTGGTAATTCAAACATAGGTGATTCACCTCTTAGGCATGAAGATCTCCTTAATGGAACAAGCCAGGGATCCTTTTGGGTAATTCTACCTTTTTCATCCCTAGACTTACTCATTCATGTTTACTCTTAAACGACATAAATTATAGGTCAATAGTTATTACTTTATCCAACTGTTCTATTCAGATTTTATCCTGAATCTTCACAGCTTAGTCTAATTAATAGTTATTGGACTATTGTTACCTTCTAGCAACACAATTCCTCGACAACGGTGCCAAAATGATACATCTTTGTTATACACATCATTAATTCTCAATGAATTTGTCAATCCAGGGTAGTGTACAAGGCTATTTGCGGAATAAGGGGTGAATAGGGTTATAACTTAGGTCAATCTAGAGCAACAGGTCTTATTGGTGAAACCGATTGTGTGGAGGATTTTGGACATTCCTATCTCTAAATTGCATGAATTAAACCTTAATCTAAGTTGTAGAAATAGAAACTAATCATTAACTAGAAATGAAGTCCTAATTACAATTGCAGAATGAGACCTAATTATGTTGTAGAAATAACAGTTATAGAATTAAAAGTCTGATTATAATTACAGAAAGGAAATCTATTTACTTTTGCAGCAATGGAAACCTACTTATAAGATAGAAATGAAACCCTGTCAAGGCTCTGTAACAGAAGGTTGTCAATCTTCTGTGCAGGGGTTGACATCAAAACATAAAATGTAGGAAATTACAGAAAATAATAAATTCTGGAAATGACAGTCTGCAATAAATTGAAAGCTTTACTAAAAGTGGAGATTACAACCAAACCATTAATCACAAAACATAAAATAAGCTAAGATTGCAAATATCATTATTTGTTTACAAAGGAATGAAATGACAAGTTCTACTACTCATTCTGCTGCAACAAAATCAGAATAAAAACCTGTTGTTAGTCCTCCTCTTAGGTCTGGAAGTGGCCAGCCTCCTTGTGCAGAAGAAGGTATAAGTCTCTATCTCTCTAGATATTACTCACACTCATTTACAAGCAATATGAAATAGAAATAGTACACTTTATTGATTCAAGAACATGACTACAATAATTTTGCTGAAAACCTATTATAGGACTGTAACAGTCACTTCTCTAATTATTGCCTATTTTCTCGTATATTTCTCTACTTTCTACTTTCTCTATCCCCTCTAATTTGCTCAACCTAAACGAAATCCATATTTATAGATGTCCTAAGATCTACTGACAACTAAGAATATCTCAAAATATCTAATCCTATTATGCTGCAACAATTTTTGGTTTTATCCTAGAAGAAGATCAAATTTGATCTTTCCATAAATGGTGGCTTTGGTCGGCAAGGACATAAAGTCAGATCTAAGATATTTTCCTTTACCCTTTTCAATCTTTATTTCCCTTTTTCCAGTGTCATAAATCGATCAACAAGTCAAAAAACACATTTTGTTTTCATTCCAAAGATAAGTGGCTCATTCCGAAGATACTGTAATTCTCATTTCGAAGATCCGCTCATTTCGAAGACACTGTGTTTTCTCATTTCGAAGATATCTATTCATTCCGAAGAGACTTCGAAATGAACAAATGTGGGTTCCTTAAATTATTTCCTCTTCATTTCTCATGTGGGTTACTTCTCAGGATCAGATTCCAATGGTCTTCATCTCTTTCCACATGTGAATTCCATGCCTTGGCATTCATTGGTAGCTGGCTAGAATTTACATGGAAAAAGCCAATTTTTGTTGCACAGTAATAGTTTACTTGCACTATTGCCATATTTAGGTAAAAAAAATGCTTGAGACATATAAAAACATGATTAGTGAAATGCTGCTATCAATCTAAGCATATCTCATTTAGCAAGTCATAACAAAACAACATAAAACTTATGCAAAAATCTATAAAAATCATAATATAGTATTTCAGATACATTTATCATGCAAATAGTTAATACACAACATTTTGAATTAACTTAACTAGCATATTAAATTAAACATAAGAGTTTTTAGGTAATTTCAGTGTTCAAAACATGTTATGATTGAGGCATTTTCAGGCCTCATCAACTTTTCCCAAATCTCTTTTGTTGATGTACAATGCATAACTTTTACAAACTCTAATTCATGTAAACCACTTAATATTAAATTCATTGCCTTTGAATTATTCAAATGTAGGAGCTTCCCATATTTATCTATAGGAGGAGTGGCTGGCGGTGTGTACCCATCCTCAACTCCTTGTCATATGTCATTTCTTTGTACCATTAGATAAATATTCATTATTACGCTCTAGAATGCATAATTATTCCCATAAAAAAATGGTGCCTTATTCTCTGAACATCCACTCTGAGAATCCATATGTGTTCTTGTAATCTTTTCCTTTAAACTATTAAAATATTTTGAAGGAACTTGCTCTGATACCAATTGAAGAACACAAGATTATACTGAGAGGGGGCTGAAAAGTATAACATCAAACTTTACTTTTCTTTCCAAAAAAATATTATCCAATATAATCAATGGAAATATCAACAACAATAATAAAAAAAATGCATAAATTATCACACACAATAAAGACACCAATTTAATGTGGTTCACCCAATGTGGGCTACTCCACGAAGAAAATATTTCTACTACATTTTATCAACAAATCTCTTGGAAATAACTTCCCTATTACAATGTTTATGGACCTCATATCCAAAGGAGACACTAAACCCCTAATGCTCTACTTTGTGGATCTCTATCCACAAGAGAACTCTTTCCCATTTTTTGGTTCATGGAACTTGACCGAGAAGAACTCTTTCTCCTCAACTGGTTCGTGGATCTCTCTCCACAAAAGAAATCTATATTCCTAGCTAATTCATGGATCACAATCCATAGGAGAACTCTTTCCCCTTGCTCTAGTTCATGGAACTCTATCCACAAGAGAACTCTTTCCCCTCTACTCTGGTTGATGACCTTATCGAAGACTACTACCCCCACTACAATGGCTTGTGGATCTCTCTCCATAGAAGACCTTTGTCCTCACTCGAAAGACCTTTGTCCTCACTTAGAAGACCTTTATCCTCACTACCCTGGCTAATGGATCTCTATCCATTGGAGAATACTATCCTCTGCTCTATCACCTCCAAAGCTTACTCTCAACTCTATCTCAAATCTACACCAAACACTATCCTCGATCTAGTACAAATGTTCTCTAACTCTGTCTCAGGTCTAGCACAAATTTGCTCACAAATTTGTACCAAAATCTATCCTCAAATCTATATTCAAGCCTTAACACAAAGCTTTATCAAATCACAAATAAAATCTTCTTATATTTACCCCAAGCCTTAACACAAAGCTTGAATAAATTAATCAATCAACTCTGCTCACAAGTTTTCACCAAGACTTACCTTAAATCTGCTCTCAAATATCCACCAAGACTTGCATCAAATTTTCTCTCAAGTCTTCACTAAGACTTACCTTAAATCTTCTCTCGAGTCTTCACTAAGACTTACCTCAAATCTTCTCTCAAATCTCCACTAAGACTTACCTTAAATCTGCTCTCAAGTCTTCACTAATACTTACATCAAATTTGCTCTCAAGTCTTCACTAAGACTTGCCTCAAATTTACTCTCAATTTTTCTCTAAGAATTGCCTCGAATATGCTCTCAATTATTCACTAAGACTTACCTCAAATCTACTCTCAAGTCTTCTCTAAGACTTGCCTCAAATCTACCTATAAGCCTTCTCAAAGATTTTCTCAAACCTGTCTTTAAGCTTTAACAAAATATTACTTAAATATGTCCTTAAGCTTTAACAAAAGCTTACTTAAATATGCCCATAAGATTTAACAAAAGCTTACTTTAATCTGTCCTTAAGATTTAACAAAAGCTTACTCAAATTTGTCCAAAAACATACTCAAAACAACACACAAGATATGCTTAATCAATCTCAAATATTGCACACAAACTCTAATCAAGTGTTTCACACTACTTCCAACCAAAATGTACAATGTAGGTCCCAAAACCTAACTCAAATAATCCTCAATCTCTAACTCAAATATTCTCTTAATCATTCACTAATCATGCAATAAAAACTCACTCAAACATTTCCAACAATGCTTATCAAACAATCCTTTTCACTCCACCTTTGCATTTCACAACATTCAATCAAACAACATTTTAATCATAAGGATGATGTGCCCATACCTTTTTTTATGGATATATGTCTTCAAAACCTTTTTTACTCACAATAAATTCTCTTTCCAATTTCAAGGTTAGATAGCAAAAACCTATCTCAAAATACCTACAGAAATATTTATCCCAACAAATATTTCATCATACAAATAAAATAACAAATCACAAATACACCTTATTACTCCTTTCCTTAAAAACCAATCTTCAATCAATGAATCATTCACTCACAAAAATTAAAATGGCAATCTCCCTATAATTCCTTTTAACTCCAACTCAATAAAATATTTCAACCAGCTTTCAACCCTTAAAATAAATTTCAAATAACAATAATAAGGTCATTGAATACACCTTATCCTCTCCAATTCTCAACCCAACACAAATTCCAAATTATGCCAACAGAAATCCTTGGAAACCCCTATAAACTCCAAACTTTAATGAACACTTGGCAAAAATAAAAAATTTATTTATTCATACCTTATCCACAAGTAAAAATTAAATTTTACGCGCCTTAGACTCCACAAAGCACTCCACGTGATTCTAACTCACATTCACCTTCCCTCCAAGCACCTTAGCCACAACTTTGGAAACCATGCGGGCTATGCATCCTCACAAAGCCAAAGAAGAAATTTCTACTTCTTATCTCTTTCATTGGTACCAAAAACTAAATGTCAAAAACCTTTAACCTTTACTGTCATCGGGAATCGAACACGGGACCTTTGTCCTGCCAGCAACCTGCACATCAGGCCTTGCCAATAGACCACCTGAGCGGATGGTGATGGGAGTGCACCCTCACTCTGCCTTATTCGTTCATCGTCCACTTCAAATCTTTTAAAAATTAAAAACCTTTGCCTTGCTCACGAAAATTGCTCGAGATTTTTCTTAGCCCTTTGCACGTGCAATATTATTTTCGGAGACTTACTTTATTGCATCCAAAATATATGGTATAAATACCATATCTTATTTTTTCTCAACATCGATGAAAAATATTAAAATGAAATATTTTGCGCCCAACCCTAACTTAGGGTTTAATTAAATTAATTTATATTATTAATTATAATATAAATATTATAATTAATTAACCTTAGGCTTAACTTAAACTCTTAATATTATAATAATAAATATTATAATATTATTTCCTTCGGGCCTAGGTATTTTCCTTTTTCCAACCTTAGGCTTTATCTGAACATCTTTAATATTATAATAATAAATATTATAATATTATTTCCTTTGAGCCTAGGTATCTCCTTTCTTCAGGGTCTTTTGTCAATATTTTGACCAATCATGTGAAGCTTTAAACCAAATCTCTTGGGCTTAAAATATAAATATTTTAACCCTCCTTTTGGCAATTCCTTGCACTGACTTATGACATCACTAACACTGTCTCTTGACATCAATGCCAACACAACTACTCAAAATGTCCAACAATTATTACCCTTTTTACCCAAGCATTTTAAAGTCTAGATTCTATTCCAATTGTTACTCATCTTGGTGATAGTAGTCCTAGATTTTTACCCAAGAAAATAAATAAACTCAAAAATATTCTAGCACAGTTAGTAGTCCTAGGCTACCTAGAATTAACTTATTATAGAGAGAGGCAACATAGGCCAAGAAGGAAATGGTAAAGCAGTAGGATGATGATTTGGAAGCTCTCCATGTGAAGTTTTGAGTTAAAATATCTTTGTTAAATTTTTGTACATTGAAGACAAAAACCAAACCTAGGAATGAGAGAAGAAAAAATTAGAATCATACTTATAAGGATTTGTAGAACAAATTGGGAAAACTCATAGTTCCTTCAATTGATGGGTCCAACAAATATTTAGCTTGTACTTGAATTTAGAATCTAAACACCTATTTTTCCTTGAGTTTGATGTTTGAGGAGGAGGCAATTATATTTTCTACCCTCCACCTAGAATAAGTGGCTAACGAGAGGTGTTATCATGGTTAAATTACCTAGGGACATAACCTGCTCACCAGGTATGAGGATTTTTGTAGGATATTGATTGACATATTTTAAGGGCAATATCCTAAGGCCCATTTTTTAGAGTTGGTACAATTGAGGAACGACAATACAATAGACGCTTATGTCAATATTTTTAAACGATTGTAATGATGGTCCCTGATGTGTTAGAGAGGTGATTAACTTATTTTTTCATGGAGGGTTTGAGAGAGCCACTTAGAGGTATGGTTAAGGATTTTGATCTAGAATTCTTACCAACTTCTATTGAGAGGATCTTAACTTTGGAGACTACTACACTAGGTAGGTCTTTCTAGTGCACATCTACCATATGTATTGGTATAGGAGCATCATAATAGTAGAAGAGAATCCCTTATAGACATTTCCTATAGATATTAGGAGTTGTTCTATCTAGACCCTCAACTCAATAGAGTATAGGGAAAACATTTACTAGGAAACAACATGGTGATATGACTTATAATGAGATGAGAAGGAAGTAGCTATGCTTCAACTACAAAGAGCCATGGGATCCTTCACATAGGTGTTTCGGAAAAGCATAGGTGCACTTTATTAGGTCTATTTAGATGACGAGGGTGAACCAGAGTAGTTCACAAAGGCAGATGATAGTATCCAAAATAAGACAACACATGTAGGAAATATTGTAGAGGAACATATTCATTAGAAGGGGAATATCAACTATCCACTATAGCATCTTTATCAAGAGAACTAAGATTACATTTTTTGATTCATGGAAAGGATTGGTGGACAATATATTGTAGCTCTTATTGATAGAGAAGCCACCCATAATTGTATTGATCAAGGTGTGTGCCACAATTTAGGTTGAATACAAAAGAGTTTACAAGTTTTGATATAGTAGTGGTATATGGATATTTATTGTCTTATAAGTAGGTCATTCACTAGTTACAAATGGTACTAAATGGGTATCCAATTACATGAATTTTATGTTATTCCTTTAGACGGAGCTCATATGGTATTAGGGATTCAATGGTTGCATTTGCATGATGAGTTCACTTAAATTTACTAGACAACGACACTACATCTTGTTGACCAAGGGAAAGAGAAAATCATCAAAGGCATGATACATGGATCAACATAATAGATATTTGCACAACATTTGAAGAATCTTCAGAGACAAGACTAGGTGAGTTGGGTTGTTGAGTGTTATACCATTAAGGGTATACCCCAGGGCACAACTAATTTCAAGGAGGTTGAGTATCATCTAGATTTTCAAGTCATTTTGGATAAGTATGCATCAATGTTTGAAGACATACCTCCAAGTCTTCCATCAGATAGGGAATTATAGCATACTATTGAGTTGGAGTTGGGGACTAGACCCGAAATTGTTACCCCCTATTATGATCCATATAATTTTAAGGATGAGATAGAGTGTACTATACAAGATTTGTTGGACTTAGGGCACATCAAAACTAGCACAAGCCCATTTGATTTTTTAGTGGTGTTGGTGAAGAAAAAAATGGGACAGTTGTTAGTGATCGAGATATACACTTTATGAGTGACTTTTGGTAGGATCTATTCATGTTGATAGGGATAGATCTAACTCCAGGTACTAGTTATATTCCCTAGACAAATGACCATACAAATATAGTATATGAGTGGGTTGAGGTATATTACAATGTTTTGCTATCAATCATCAAATAGTTTGAGTGAGATGAATTTACTTAGAGGAGTATTGTTACAAAACCAACTAATGCATGTTATTTAGGATTTCTCCATTCATGGCACTATATGGATATGATGCATCTACCTTTGCTAAGTTGACTCTTCTAGAGATATAGGTACCTACAATTGGTGATTTTATAGATTATAGTAGGTAAATCCTAATGGGTTGACATGACCATTTACGATATGCTTAGAACCAATAAAAAATCTATGTTGATAGGCATAATATTGATAGGTACTTTAAGGTGGGTGATATTGTTTTCCCTGGACTATAAAACTATAGATAGTCTTATTTGAAGAAGAGAAGAGCATTGAAGCTTAAGCCCTATTTCTATGGCCCTTATAGAGTGGTACGACATATTGGCGAGGTAGCATATGATTTGGATCCCCCTTATAGTATTCAGATCCATAACGTCTTTAACATGTCATGTTGAAGAAGGCAATGGATCAACTTGTGATACCTTCAACTAAACCACCACTCCTCGATGATGAAGTAATAGTAGTCCTAGTGCAAGAACAAATCCTTGAGACTAGAGAGAAGTAGTTAAGGGACCTTGTGCTAATGGTGTGTCTAATACTATGGAGAGGCCTACCTCATGAGGATGCTAATTTAGAGACAACTACTATCTTGGATCATCCCACTTTATCTTGCTTGAGGGTAAGCAAATTTGGAGTGGAGGACTTGTAACATCTCTTTCTATATGATAGCAAGCTATCTCAATTATTTTTTGGAGCAGTTGTGATGAGTGAATATTTGTGTGTAGGAGGCATACTTATGAGTGATTAAATGCATCTATTTTGTATTGTTTTCCTAGTAAATAAAAGGGAAATCCTAATATTTTAGGAATATTCCTAATTTTTAGGAGATAGTACCAACTTTTGAGTGGTCTTGGTAATTCCCTAAATGTATTTTATTTTACCTTGGCTTTCGTTTGGTATAATTCATAGCCATAAAGAAGATTTTAATGGATTATTACGGTTAAATTGTAGCCCTGAGAGATCTAGTCCGATTTTCTATGCTATATTTGATGAGGATGGACACTTTGGATGGTAGTATCCATATAGTCATTAGGTTTTGCTTTGAGTGTCTTTTGAATTGGGCTAGTCTGACTTTCTAGGCTACATTTGAGGAGGATGAACATTTTGGATGGTGGAATGCATATAGTCATTGGGTTAGGCTCCAAGTATTATGAATTGGATATTTGATGCTTTAGGTATTTGAGATGTCAATATCAAGTTATAATGTGGGTTTAGGACAAAGGTATAGTATTTTAGACTTTGTAGATTTAAATTAATTTCATGTCATTTTGGATGGATTGGAATTTTGACTTAAAACCCAAGGAAAGTCTTGAATGACTAATGTTATGGCATTTAATGTTAAGGGGTGTCACTTTTAATACATTAGAATTATTAATTTATTTCTAATGTGTGGAGTATCCAAAGTACTTAGTATTGTAGCCTAGGTTTGGAAGCTAAGTAAAAGAAAAAAAAAGAGGTGGTTGTATAAAAGAGGATATTTTGGAAAAAAACATTCACGGCTTGACATTTTAGAAAAAACATTATTCTACATTTTTCTTGGTGGTTCTTGTGTTCTAATTGAAATATTGCAAATTTTGAGGATGAAAACCCTCAAATTTTAGGATCAAAAGGCTCAATTCTTTGATTTCAATTGGTGGATAGGTCAGTACTTAGAATTACATCCTAATAGAGATTTAGAGGAGTTGGATATTTTGAAGATGACTTTGAGCATCTATTTGATAGATCATTCACTACACTTTATCTAAGTATTTACCTCTTGATAGAGATTTAAAGCAGTTTGCTCTTCTTCTAAGATGGCTTTGAGCATCACAAATGCTAGTACCCAAGCTTTATGGTTGAGAAAAGTACTTGAAGAAATAGGAGAAAGACAAAGTGGTCCTACAAGATTATATTGTAACAATATGAGTGACATTCAATTGGCACATAATCCTATCCACCATAGCAGGTCAAAGAACTTTGATATGAAGTATCACTTCATTCGAGACATGGTGGAGAAATAGGTGGTTAAGCTTCGATATTGTAGCACTTTGGATAACATGGTGGACATCTTCACCAAAGGGGTTTCTAAAGCTCAATATATAAATCTGAGAGACTGTCTAATCAGCCCTCTCAACTTTAAGGAGGAGAATATTGGATATTGATTTTAATTCTCTATACGTAGTTATGCTTAATATTGTTGAGAGAAAATAGTGAGATTAGTTAGTATCTTCTATTATAGGAGTAGTTTACGAGATTTGTTAGTATCATTTATTTAGAGCATTTTATTTGTTATTTTTGCTCTATTTAATGTAACCTTGAATGCATATGAATATAGTGTGAATTAAAAATTCACTATTCGGCAAATCATTCACTGCACTTTATTTGGGTATTGATTATTTGGTAGAGGGTGGTTGTTATCTAGGTTAGAGAGTATAAAAAATGGATATTTAGTTGGAGTTTGTGGTTGATTGGATGGGGTTTGGATTGGGAGAGTTTATGAGTAGATTGATCTTGATCCTCACTTCTTCAGTTGTTCATCTCTCCATTTACATATTCTTGATGGGTTCTTAAGTGGTATTAGTGAGCAGTCAAAACTTCCATTATAATATATTTTTTATCATTTAGTGAATATAGTTTTTTGGTGCATTCATATTGGTTTATCATTCTCTTTATATTTGTGTGAATTTCTAGGTATTTTTTCCTATTGAAACTTTAAAGTTATAAAAAAAATATTGTTGTTGAGGGATTCTATGTGCTAAGAATACTAGTGTTTTGATTTGAACTTTGTATGTGAGTTTATATTTTGGTTAATATATTTTACATAAAATTATGTCAAGAAACAAACCACACACTCATTACTAACATGTCATATCTATTCATCAAAGAGCACACTAATAATTGAAGTTAGATTAGTATAAAAATCATTGTTGTTGACCAGCCTCTGACCTTTGCATATCATTTTTCCCTTTTCCCATTAACTAATAACATGACCAATTCGAATATATTGTAAAGATCATGTACTTTCCGTGCTTGAGACCAAAAAATAACTTTGGTTTGGAGCTTGTGGATGAATATTTTGAGACATTGTCTTCTAGAGTTTAAAAATCAAATTCCTTCATCTATATAAAATCATTTATATCCTCCAAACTTTTCAACCTCTTTTTATAATAGTTCTAATTCCTTTGCAATTGACTGCTCTAACTCCTCCATTTTTTTCTCTAATCTGGCCAACAAAGGTGGGTTAGGGCCACATGAGTTGTTTTTTCTCTTGAACTTTTTGAAATCAATTCCTATCCTTTCTACAGCTTTTTCTAACTCAAGAATAATGTTGGATGGAAGAACTAGACTCCTCGTATAAACAACACTACCTCTATATCCTTCCCATGCATCATTTTTTCCTCGACAATATACAAACACGTAATCATCTGGTTTATTTGCTATCTTGGATGAAAGTATATACCTGAAAAACATTTCACATGAGCTTACGTAATAGTTCAAAATATTAGGAGAAAAAAGAGAGTTTGGGAAAGACAAACAACAAGAAATTGATTAGAAATTTAGGAGAATTTTAATTTATGCAGTTAGATGCAAGTTTGGTGGTATTAACTATTACAACTATGATAGAAATATTCAAAATTATTGCATTATCTTCATCACAAAATTGTTTTCCCTTTAATCTACATTGCCACATCTCCTAACCAGTTATAAAAGCAATCCAGAAAAGTAAATTTATCAACTTTATGTCTTATGTATTTTGCATAGATAATGAACATGAAAGACAAGATCTAGAGAATGTAAAACTTGTAAAAATGAGAAAGGTAGTTGCCATGACTCACCACCCTGAACATCCCATGCTGTGACTCTAGGTGGTGCGATGTTAAATAACACTTTGCATGTAAAATTGATATTTAATCTTAATTTTTTAAATAAGATATAGAGCTGTGTGTTGTAAAATGGAATCCAAAATACCAAGGCTCCTTTTGATTAAGGATGCAATTGGTTTTGCAAAGCTTCTATAAACAAGTGGCCTAATTAGTAGGACTGCTATTAAGGACAACTAGCCCCTATTGCAAAAGAACTAGAGTGTCTTAAAATTACTTGTTGAAAGTAACTTTCAAAAGCATGAGATGCTGATCAACCAACAACCTATGGAAGTCTACTAATTCCTGGTAAGCCATGAAATATATCAAACACTTGTACTATTAAGCTGTTAAAGATGTGTAAGAATATGAAGTGCTAGAAAACAAGAATCATTAAAGTGAAAGCAATGAGTTGTGGTGATTGTTGTGAGTCTAGTAAGACCCAACTTTGTGGAACCTATGAGTTTCCAAGAATGAAAGCTAAGAGGACTTGCAAGAAAACTTATAGCATTCACTCTCGCTTTCGGCAGAGTAGATATGTCAAGGAATTGCTGTCCAAGAAGACAAGTAACAATGTAGAAATTTTGAAGTTTAGTTCTTAAAGGTTGGCACAGTTCATATTACAGAGAAGGCTGTAGTTGCTGAAGACAGGAGTTTTTAAGACCTCTCCCATTGTGCCATTAGATCACCCAAGGGAAGATCCACACAGATATTGGTCTCAAAAGAGAGACTGTTCTCATGTGACACTAGCTTGATGCCGACATTGGCAGTACATGGATGGATGCCTTACAGCTATGAAATGAAGAAAGCTGTCATGGTGCACAATTCTTAATGGGGAAGTGAATGTGAGCTTGAGGATGATGTGTGGAGCCCTTCGCCTTGTATCTGTCCATTCATGTATGGTAAAGAATCTCTCATTTCCATGCATGGTTGTTTTCTTTGTTGGATTATTATAAAATTATAAGTATTTCTAACTTGGGTGTTCGGGTGTTAGGGACTAACTAGTTGAGACCCATGCAAAAATACTTCAAGCGTAGAAGGTGAAACTGGCGTATCAATAAATTTTACCAAAGTGATTGCACAGAAGAAGAAAGTGTCACAAATGAAGCAGGTTACTTGAGCATTCCTGGTCACAGTAAACCCTGAATGTTCGTCACCTTTCTTAGTTGGAGACCCATAATGGAGTTGGGGTAATGGATTTGAGGAATTCACTAGAAAGGATCCAACTTGGTCTGTGGTGTTGTTGGATGTCTCTCTTTTTCACACAGCAACAGTCAATGTACGTAACCTTGCTGAGGATTGTCATTACTAAGGTTTTGTGTTGCCACCAAAGGCAAAACACCTATTCGCGATTTGCCATTGTAATGCTACAGTTGATAGTAAAAGCAACAACCCTACGAATAAAGTTAAAAGAGCACAGTTGGAGTATTGCATTGCAGAGAGAACTAATGCCCATGTTACCTCAAGGAGATGGATGGGTGACAAGGGGTAGAAAAGTTTGATATTAATGTTTCATACCTAATAACATGAGCTCCTTGAAACTTGATCCCAACTACAGAGTAATTTTACAGCTGAAAACCCATAACTGAGGCAATAAGTTCAGCATAGAGTGGTCTGTTTTCCAGGATAGAGACTGAAACATGTAAGAAATACTCTACAACTATAGGATACTCAACTAAGGCAGTGTCCTAGGACAAATAATTTTGAAGTACAAGGATGTTTTAGGTGACTTAGATAAGTATTATGTGCAATCCAAGCTGATCGCGTTTTTTTTTTTTTTTCAAATGATCCCACTATGATTTCAGGTTAGTTACCAAAAACAGGAGGGACAAGAGGTTTGCTAACAAATCACATAAGCAACACTAACATTTAAAGATATAAGATGCATTGATATGTTCTTAAAAATATAGAATTTGCAAGGAATTTGTCATAGAATAAAATGAACATGTAATTTCCAAAATGGCAAAAAATATGAATGTTTCAAGTTAATTCATACATAAGAAGCGATGTTATAGAATAGACTTAAATTTTTAATTCAAAGTGAAAATAGCATCAAGATACTTATCATAATTATAAAAAATGGCAAAGGAAAAAATAAAATAAAAATAGAAATAATTTACCATATCAAATGCAAGACAAAATGCCATATAGAAGTTCATAAAGGGCAAAACAATGTACTGTTGAAGAGACATATTGAAATAAAATCAAGAAACTAAACAAATAGTGGAAAACTATCATGAAATGGCTTCTCTTTTATCATCGGTTAGTATGAAATGGCTTCTATTTTATCATCATACTGACATAAATAACATTGTAAACTTGGATGGTTAAAAATACTTGAAATGCATTTGTTTTTCCATAATATTCAAACTATGATTTTTAGATGATTTTCTATGTTTATAATAACATTTGATGCAATTTTTTGAGTGAATAACATGATAAATTGAAGTCTAGCAAGTTTGATCTTACTTGGGAAATTGATGACCAAGATCTCCATAAATAACATTATAAACTTGGATGGTTAAAAATACTTGAAATGCATTTATTTTTCCATAATATCCAAACTATGATTTTCAAATAGTTTTCTATGTTTATAATAACATTTTATGCAAATTTTGAGTGAATAACATGATAAATTGAAGTCTATAAATGGTAAGTTTGATCTTACTTGGGCAATTGATGATCAAGATCTCCCCATTTAGGTATATCCATTTTTGGATCAGGGGCTAAATAATAGGGAAGCAATATCAACAATTAATTGGTTAATTTCCATCCATGAACCACTAATCAAACCAACTTTGTTGTTACTAACACAAATTTTGCAAGGATTATTTGCATAATTCTATAAACTTTACCCGAAAGAGTGATGGATTTGCCAAGTACAAGAGTCATGTTTGATGAGCACATTATTCTATTTTGTGATAAAAAAGAAGAATTTCCTAAGTGTAAAGGTGGTGAGCAAGTGTTTTGGACATCAGATGATAGTAAAAAGTGTTGACTCCAATACACATGAATGAAGACCACTCATGCATTGTACCCTAACTCATATTCATGCAATCTAATGGTCTCAATGTAAATGAACTACAATGCCACATCTATTACCATACAAGAATGGGTGTTATCTTGATCTATTTGTATCTTGGCTAAGGTCATAAAATCAAATGTGATGCATTTCATACATTTTGAACATATTTTCATTGATTAGACTTAAAATCTATTTTTATTCTTTTCCCTCTCAATATTATGTTATAAGGAAGAATGTAGATGTTATCATGTGTTGTTGATGTTATTTTTGGGGGAACGTTAGGTAAATAGGAGCAAATAAACCCCATAAAATCAATAAAATATGTTTAAAATTTATAATTAAAGTTCATTTCATTTCAAACAAGTGAATACGGTAAAGTAATATACCAATATTATTGATAATGAAGATACTCATTAGCATTATTGTGAAGTACTCCAGATTTATATGAATCTTGCACCCATATTTCAATGATAGAACGAGTGAATAAACCACCATCAGGGGTTGATATCCTCCATGAAATATTTCCTATCAAATTGGTTGATGTTGGAAAAAAATCTTGAGCTTGGCAATCATATGTATCAAACAATGGATTTAATCCACTACTTATGTACCACTTTCCATTAAAATATGCCATGTTAAAATTTCCAACTAGGGTAGAGGGATATGGAACAAGAAATGTCCCTTCATCATGTTTTTGAGTAACGCATTTCTTTCTTGACACTACACATTGATTGAATTGGTCTACTACACTATTCTCAAAAAGATCTCCACATTTTAACTGCAAACACGTTTCAATACTTAGAGTTAGTAATAAAATTAGAAGGATGCAAGAAGAAATATAACATCACACATGTATAATGATGGTTAAATTGCTTCCACATGTGTCATACATAAATTAAGGCATACATGTGTGTGAGAAAGTGAAAGAGAGACTTGACACTCTATCTCATCGGAACGATTATGATGCAGGAGCATCCAGGAGTAGCACAACAATCTTGCATTGAAACAAGCAAAAAAATTTCTAAGTATAAAAAAATAGTCTAAGTGTTGAATGTGTCGCGATATCGTGACATAAAAGTTGTCGCGATATCACGACAACTCAGAATAACGGTGGGTGCAAATCGCAAGTGTCGCGATATCACGACATAAAAGTTGTCGCGATATCGTGACAACTCAGAACCAACGGCGGGCGCAATCGCAAGTGTCATGATATCGTGACATAAAAGTTGTCACGATATCGTGACAACTCAGAACCAACGGCGGGCACAAATCGCAAGTGTCGCGATATCACGACACAAAAGTTGTCATGATATCGCGACAACTCAGAAACAATGATGGGCACAAATGGCAAGTGTCGCGATATCGCGACACAAAAGTTGTCGCGATATCGCGACAACTCAAAAACAATGGCGGGCATAAATGGCAAGTGTCGCGATATCGCGATGAACTTAAAGCAAAGTTGTGAGCAAATGAAAGTGTCATGATATCGCGACACATTGGCCAACAAAGACAAAAGCCGAAAAAGTGTCGTGATATCACGACAGATGGACATGGAGGAAAAAGTGTCACATTTTCACAACCTAGCTAGGAGAGAGAAGAGCGAAATGCAAAGGTGTCGCAAAAACGTGACATGTTACTTTTTCATGGACTGTTGCAGAACGACAGTTGGCAGTTTCAGAAGTCGTTAAGGCAGTTCTAGGGAACCGTTGTAGCGGTTACAGGGACGGTTACGAACGACGGTTGCAGCAAGAACCTGTGTTGATAAAGAGAGATTTTTTGAAGGATTGCGGAGGCTGGAGAGATGAAGGTTGCGGCTTCTTTTGGCATTTTCTGTACTGTGTAATTTTTCATGGTTCCGAATTGTAAAGCTTTCCATGCTTCAAAATAAAATTGCATCTTTTTTTTGTTAATTAAAATTGGCTCCCCATCAAGTGGTATCAAAGCAGTAAGATTCTGAGTGTGTGAGCAGAGTGCCAAACATGAGGCAGCTTGCACCAGGATCTGGGGTTACGGGTTCTGAGAAAAAGTGAAGCAGAATGCCGCCATAAAGAAATCATGGTGCTGGAAGGAACATGGTTCCTGAAGGAGACTTTCGAGCATTACAGAGGCAAGTGCAGGCCCTGCAAGAAGAATTGCGTAGAGGAGTAGAGCCAAGAGGAGAAGACCAAAGCGATGATGAAGCTTGCAAAGTTGATGATCCATCTGAAGAAGAAGAAGAAGCGATGAGTTCTACAGAAGCTCGAATGATTAAAGCCATTTCTCAAATTGGGAAAAGGTCAAAGATTGATGTATCCACATATTCTAGAAATTTAAATCCAGAAGAATTGATTGACTGGATTAATGACATGGAGGAATATTTCGAATATGAGGAGGTTGAAGATCCAAATCGAATAAAATTTGCAAGAACAAAGTTGAAAGGCCATGCTGGCATATGGTGGAAAGGAGTGCAGCTGGAAAGAAATCGTAGAGGAAAAGAAAAGATCACCAGGTGGGATCGAATGGTTGAAAAACTGAAACGACAGTTTATTTCGGTAGATTATGAATTAGATCTGCTGAGAAAAATGCAGAGTTTGCGATAGTCTAGCAAGTCTGTTAAAGAATATACAGAGGAATTTTTTAAAATTTCTATAAGAACCGGCCATATAGAAGCAAATAAAGAGAGAGTAGCCCGTTACATTAATGGGTTAAGAACCAATGTGCAAGAAGAATTGAGTCTGGTTCGAATGAGCACCATTGAAGATGCTTACCAGTTTGCTCTGAAAGTGGAAGAGAAACTGAACCATAGATTTGACAGTAAGCAAAGAGGAAGAGGTCATGGTGGAAGAACTGGTGGAAGAACCAATGGAGGTAAATATGATGACCAAAAGCAGACTGGTGAAACCAACAATCACCAAGAATAGAAGGAGGAGAATGCTTACCGACCCCGTAATCAGAACAATGATTATCAAAGGGGACGAGGTAGAGGTGGACACAGATATGGAAGAGGCAAATTTCATGGAACCTGTTTCAATTGCGAGAGAAGAGGGGCATCGATCATATGAGTGTCCCAAACACCAAGAAACATCGAATAGAAGGCCTAAAGGTAATGCCAGAGCTACGGTTGTTGAGGATGGTGTTGAATCTGAGCACTCTAAAGAAGCAGAGCGAGGAGAAGTGATGATCATAAGGAGAACCTTGTTGAACTAAGAGAAGGAACCAGACCAGCAAAAAAGCCTGCTTCGCACGAGGTGCAAATGTTCAGGTAAAATCTGTAATATTATTATTGATAATGGTAGTACATATAATTTGGTTTCTGAGGAAATGGTAGCTAAGTTAAAGCTAGAAAGAAGACAACACCCGCATCCATACCGGATTGCATGGTTGCAGAAGGACCACAGAGCATTGGTCAGTGAACAATGCTTGGTCAAGTTTCAAATTGGAAGATACCAGGATGAGGTCCTGTGTGATATTTTGTCAATGGATGCTTGCCATTTGTTGCTAGGAAGACCATGGCAATTTGATAGACGTGCAACGCATGATGGGCATGCAAATACCTATTCCCTGACAAAAGATGGAGTACGCCACAAACTGAAGCCATTGAAGGAGGTTGAGGAAAAGGTATGCAATAATGCTAGAATTTGTTTAGTAGATGGCAAAAAATTTTTGGATGGTCTAAAGAGGGATTCAATGTGTTATGCATTAATTCCTACTATAAAGAGAGAAGATACTACTAACATTCCAGCAGAAGTTGAACATCTGTTAGCAGAATTTCTTGATATTATATCAAACAATGTGCCTGAGGGTTTACCGCCAATGAGGAAGATTAGTCATCAGATTGACTTAATGCTAGGATCTAGCTTACCCAATAAGGCCGCCCATAGAATGTCTCCTATAGAGAATGAAGAGTTGAACCGCCAGGTTCATGAATTGTTGAGGAAGGGTTTGATTCGAGCAAGTTTGAGCCCTTGTGCAGTACCAATAGTACTTGCACCAAAGAAGAATGGCGAATGGCGAATGTGCACTGATTCTCGAGCCATTAATAAAATTACCATTAAATATCACTTTCCATTACCCAAAATGGACGATATAATGGATTGTTTGAGTGGAGCTAAATACTTCACTAAGATTGATTTAAAGAGCGGATATCACCAGATACATGTTAGAGAGGGTGACGAATGGAAGATAGCCTTTAAAACCAAAGAGGGTTTGTATGAGTGGTTAGTTATGCCATTTGGATTGACTAATGCACCCAGTACGTTTATGAGGTTGATGAATGAGGTATTGCGTGACTTCCTGGAAAAGTTCGTGATAGTTTATCTGGATGATATTTTAATTTTTAGTAAAACATTGGAAGAGCATTTGATGCATGTGCGGACAGTTTTTGAAAAACTGCGAGAGGAGCAGTTATTGATAAATATACATAAGTGCAGTTTTGTACAGAAAGAGTTGATTTACCTGGGATTTGTCATCTCAGAGGAGGGTCTAAAAATGGATCCTGAAAAAGTGAAGGCTATCATTGAATGGCCTGCCCCAAGGAATGTAACAGAGGTAAGATCATTTCATGGTCTTGCAAGTTTCTATAGAAAATTTATTAGAGACTTTAGCAGTATTTGTGCACCCCTAACAGAAACTATGAGAGGGGATAAGAGAGAATTTAAGTGGACTGCCAAGGTAGGTACCAATATGGACATATTGAAGAAGAAAGTGATAGAATAGCCCATTCTGGCACTTCCAGATTTTAATAAAGTGTTTCAGGTTGACTGTGATGCCAGTGGCAGTGCCATTGGAGCTGTGTTGAGCCAAGAAGGTAAACCTGTTGCATACTTTAGTGAAAAGTTAAATGATGCTAGAAAGAAATACTCGTTTATGATCAAGAATTCTATGCTATCATTCAGGCTCTTAAGAAATGGAGACATTATTTTCTAACTAAAGAGATTTTTTTATATACTGACCATCAAGCTTTGCAGTATATAAATAGTCAAGGTAAACTTAACCAGCGGCATTTGAAGTGGGTTGAATTCTTGCAGAGTTATACCTTTGTCCTGAAGCATAGAAGTGGTAAATCTAATAGAGTTGCAGATGCCTTGAGTAGAAGGCATAATTTGTTGATAGAAATGAGAGTGCAAGTTGTTGGGTTTGATGAACTCAAGAGTTTATACCCAGCAGATCCAGATTTTGTAGAGGCATGGATAGCATGTGTGTCTCCTACTACTGTGGATCGCACTAAGTGGTTGGATTTTATGATCCAAGATGGGATGCTATTTTGGAAGAACCAGTTGTGCATTCCACGAAGTTCCATGAGGGAAAATTTGATCAAAGAGAAACATAGCGAAGGACTAGAAGGGCATTTTGGTTGAGATAAGACCATTGCTCTCGTTAGTGAGAATTACCATTGGCCGCAGTTGTAGTCGGATGTGACCAAATTTGTGCAGGGTTGCAGAGTGTGCCAGATGGGGAAAGGAGTCAGCCAGAATACAAGAATGTACCAGCCATTGCCTATACCAGAGAGACCATGGGAGGACATCAGTATGGATTTTGTTCTTGGTCTTCCAAGGACACAATGTGGACATGACGCCATTTTTGTTGTTGTTGACAGGTTTTTGAAGATGGCCCATTTTATTCCATGTCAGAAGACAAGTGATGTTGTTCATATTGCAGGCTTGTTTTTCAGGGAGGTTGTGCGCCTTCATGGTCTACCCCAAAGCATTGTCTCAGAAAAAGATACCAAATTTGTGGGTTATTTCTAGAGAACCCTATGGAAGAAGCTGAAAACAAAATTGAAATTCAGTTTTGCGTACCACCCGCAGACTGATGGATAGACCGAAGTAGTCAACCGAAGTTTGGGTAATCTTCTATGATGTCTGGTAGGAGATAAACCCAAGGGATGGGATCTGATTTTACCACAGGCAGAGTTTGCTTACAATAATTCTATCAATCACAGTACTGGTAAATCCCCATTCTAGATGGTGCACGGGAACAGCTCGAGAAATGCTTCTGAGTTGAGGCCGATCGATTAGGGAGAAAAGCGTAGTGCTAAAGCTAAAGACTTTGTAGCACACATGAAGAATTTACATGAAGAGGTACAACAACATATCAGTAAAATGAATGCTACGTACAAAGCCAGAGCAGATCAGAAGCGGCATTTCAAGGAATTCCAGATAGGAGATGAAGTCATGGTTCATTTGTGCAAGGAACGTTTTCCTACCAAAACCTACAATAAGCTAAAAATGAAGAAGTTTGGACCATGCCGGATCATAGGTAAACGAGATTCAGGAAATGCCTATGAAGTTGATCTACCAAGTGAGCTAAATATTTCACCTATCTTCAATATTTCAGACTTGGTTGAATATCATGCAGGAAGTTGTAGTGAACCACCCAGTCCGGATCTATGGAACATTCCAGCATCCACTCTAGACAAAGAGGAAATTGAAGACATACTCGACACTCGTGAAGGCAGAAGTACTCAAAACAGGCAATATTCGGAGTATTTGGTCAAGTGGAAGAACCGACCTGTCGAAGATGCCACATGGTTGTCCAAATTGGAGGTTGATCGTCTAGGTTTTCCTCTGACCGTCCAAAAGTGAGGATCACTTCTAAATCTACCTCGGGTGTCTGATGCAGGAGCATCCAGGAGCAGCACAGCAATCTTGCATCGAAACAAGCAAAAAAAGTTCTAAGTATAAAAAAATAGTCTAAGTGTTGAATGTGTCACGATATCACGACATAAAAGTTGTCGTGATATCGCGACAACTCAGAATAACGGTGGGCACAAATCGCAAGTGTCACGATATCGCGACATAAAAGTTGTCGTGATATCACGACAACTCAGAACCAACGGCGGGCGCAATCGCAAGTGTCGCGATATCGCGACATAAAAGTTGTCGCGATATCGTGACAACTCAGAACCAACGACGGGCGCAAATCGCAAGTGTCACGATATCGCGACACAAAAGTTGTCGCGATATCGCGACAACTCAGAAACAATGGCGGGCACAAATGGCAAGTGTCGCGATATCGTGACACAAAAGTTGTCGCGATATCACGACAACTCAAAAACAATGGCAGGTGCAAATGGCAAGTGTCACGATATCGCGACGAACTTAAAGCAAAGTTGTGAGCAAACGAAAGTGTCGTGATATCACGACACATTGGCCAACAAAGACAAAAGCCAAAAAAGTGTCGCGATATCGCGATAGATGGACATGGAGGAAAAAGTGTCGCGTTTTGACGACCCGGCTAGGAGAGAGAAGAGTGAAATGCAAAGGTGTCACGAAAATGTGACATGTTACTTTTTTGTAGACTATTGCAAAATGACAGTTGGCAGTTTCAGAAGCCGTTAGGGCAGTTCCAGGGAACCATTGCAGCGGTTACAGGGACGGTTACGAACGGCGGTTGCAACAAGAACCTATGTTGATAAAGAGAGGTTTTTCAAAGGATTACGGAGGCTGGAGAGATGAAGGCTGCGGCTTCTTTTGGCATTTTCTGTACTGTGTAATTTTTCATGGTTCTGAATTGTAAAAGCTTTCCATGCTTCGAAATAAAATTGCATCTTTTCTTTGTTAATTAAAATTGGCTCCCCATCATATTATTACATATTTCAATGCAAGCAATATTTGTTTCACAATCCGTATCTACAATGCAACGTGCCAACTCCACCCTACAAAAAAATATTTAAAAATTTAAACAAAATAAATATTAGGCTCATCCATAAAAAGGAAACTAAAAAAAGTTAAAACTGGATAATTGCACTTGAAACAAATACAAATATTGAATCACATAGTGTAATTTTATAATGTACCAGTTGCATGTAAAATTTTTAATAAATTGGAAACATTGTATATTGATGGAGGTACACCCCTAGCATAGTAAGTGCCTTCTAGAATAATTGCAATCCAAAAATTTGTGAAGCCAAAATTTTTGAAGAATCACTTTATGTTTTTAATATTTCCTCTTCAAATGTTGTTTATCTTTTTAAATAGTGGACCTAAAGCGACTGGTTGCTTCACAACTCACACTAAAGGCACAAATGAACACACCCTCAACCTTTCATGGTGGCACAAGGCCTAATCCAACTTCATTTACATTATGTCAATGAATGGAAGACAATACAAAGGCACAAAAATCCCTCATCAAAGAGAACCACAATGCATTGAAAAAGTGCATAATAAATGAATAACTTTGGGAAAACGTGGAAATTTTAGGCATGAACATGGATATTTGATGAATAGTGAGATCTAACAAATAAATTGAGTCCTCTATGGCAAGGATGACATAATGTAGAAATGAAACACAACATACTAAAACACAATTCCATTACCACTTAAATAAACAAAATATACAATGTGAATAACTTACAATTACAATGCATACAGTGCACATATAGAATATATAAGATTTTTTGGCACAACAATTCATATTTCCAAACACAACAGTTCATATGGTCGAGCATCGTGATACAAACAATCAAGTATAACAGTTTAGACAACCTAGCCCAATAGTCATATGACTTGCACAATATTTCAACATCCTTGTACAAGTATTAAAAATACATATTTAATTATAGCTAACTTCTACTACCATGTGCAATGCCAACATACAATACCAACCTTTCGAACCAACATACAATACCAACCTTTCGAACCAACCTTCAATACCATGCCAATGTAGAATGAATGAGTGAGGGATCTCATTTATACAGGTAAGGAGGTAGTTGCATCCTCCAACTAACTAACTACTAGACACCTCATCATTTTCTTAAATTAAATTTAAGATGCACTTGAATTTACATTTAGATTTCATTTCATTTCATGACTCATTTTATGACTTTGTCAATTATACACATGCACATTTCCTCAAACAATTTTTAGGAGAACTACAAAATAACACAACGACAAAACTTATTCATTGGTCAATTTGCCTCCCTTCAGAAGACATGACAAGCATCAAAAACAAGGGAGGCACTATCGTATATTTTTGAATGCCTTTTAGTAGGATATTTGACACTAGATGATATTTACCAATAACAACTTGAAAAGAAAATACTTCACAAGATGAAAATCAGGCTTGGTAAATGATCAAAAAGGAGGCTTAGAATGAAAATAAATTTAGACATAGGTTAATTAACAATAAAGCTAAAAAATTAAGACCTAGTTAGAAGAAATCAGTATATATAATTTTAATATTATTGTCGATGGTTGACAATTTTATCATTGTGATGACCGCTTCACTTTTTTTTTCTTTTTGATTTAAGAACAAAACAATGTGATTTATTATCCAAATATTTTATTATCTACATGCGACACGAAAACATGATGAGTGAGATACTAATTGTTGTTTTAAGAATAAGAAACATGTGATCTTGTTAAATAGATGAGAAGGCATAAGGAGTTATACAACCTTAAATATTTTCACTCGTTAAGCATGTAAATGTGTTCTAATTTCTATGACAAAAGGGAATCTAAGTGATATATATGAGTATGCATGCATGTATGCACACACACACACACACACACACACACACACACACACACACACATATATATATATATATATATATATATATATATATATATATATATATATATATATATATATATATATATATATATATATATATATATATATAGGTTGATATATGTGTGTGTGTGTGTGTGTGTGTGTGTGTTACTCCTAATATTTCTTCTTATGAGGAATGTGACATCTCATACACACTAAGGACAAAATGGGTGAAGGAGAAATTTCCTTAATGTTCTCATGAGAACAAGACACAAAACCTTAGAATGTAAGGTAATAACCCTAGACAAAGTTTAAATACCAAATATAAGGCACCTCAAAGATATTCTTAACACTACTAAAGGAAAAATCTAAGACACACAAGTTAGCTAAGTAGATTAATCTTAAGTGGAAACCTTAACTAAGATAAGTAGCTTTCATACCAAAGAAAGCACACTAATAATAGAAGCCAATAAGGAAAAAAGGAAGTTGAAAGAACAAAAAAGGAAGCTTTTCAAGCACAAAATATTGAATGCTTTCATGAAAAAGGAATGAGATAAGATACATTAAAAATATATCTTGGGAAGAGCAACTAAAATGAGAGGTGGGCATGATAGTTGTGTATTAATATTGGGAAACATTTGGAACATGAAAAGAAAAAGGGAAAGTAAATTACTTCACTTATTGATCAAAGTTCAAGAACTTCTAGTTAGAAAAGGGTTTTTGAGATAAAAATAAAGGTGATAACAAGAGAAGGAAATAAGATGATAATTAAAGAACTTAATAGTAGAAATCCACTTAATGCCAAGAAATGATAGAACTCTAACTTTGAACAAACACAAGACAACTTCATAATCCTTTGCTATAAGATAGAATATATCATTGATCTTATTGAACAATTGTATTAAGATAAAGAAAGTCCCTAGCTTGACAAACAACTAATGGGGTTTTTGAATATTGAACACTTGGGTTATCATGTCAATCTACTATGTGATCTTCTTCCCTCTAGGAGTGTTGAAAGAAAACAAGTGACATTTGAAATATGTTTTTTTATGATTTTACATGTAAATAGAAATGTGTCTCTTATGATTTCACATGTATATACTTATGTCTAAGTTATGTTGAGATATTATCATCATTTCCATTTTCACTTTATATTGTATTATCCAAGCACAAATATGTAATCATGTGCTTGTATTCATTGCATTGTTTCAAAAAATAACCAATTAAATGCCATCAAGATATTCTTTCTCATCCAAAAACATATATTTTTCAAAATTGAAGTTAATATGATAGAAAGATAGAGACTACATATTTTTCATTTTAATAAAACTGACAATTATCCCCCATGAATATTAAGCTGCGATTTAATACCTGCATTCTTTCAACAAACATTCATATGTCTTTAATACATCAGCAGCATGAGCAGGCAGATTAAACAAATGAATCCATAAGAGGGAAATTATTGCCATTGCATATTGTAGGCTATATGTAGAAATTACCTCATGTTGTAAATCTAATAACCATGCCTTTTGATTTCTCATAGCTTTCTAGGTCTGCAAAAATATATTTTCTCTTTTGGATATTCTTATACGAGTGTTTGCTTGATCTGCAAAAGATAAAAGGGGGAGATTTTTGTTCAATTTTTGTAGGTCAATAACTCTTAAAACAAACATATTCATTTGGTACCTAGCATGATTTTCATTCTCATTTCACATATAGTCACATATGATAGGGCCAAATAAACTGCTTTCTTTGCAATTGAACATATACTCACCACTTTCTTCACAAACTGCAAAGTTAAGAAATTGAGGCTTTAGCCAAAGCTTATCTCTTGAAAATTTTAGACAATACAAGGTTGTATTTCTATATATTTTCCTCCCATTCAAAGCAGAATCCTTTGATTTTACTATAGTAATATTATTCTGGTAAAAGCAATGGATAGAGGATGGAGATAATGCCATAGCATTAAATGGATCACCTGCACATAAATGAAATGAATATTCATTAAACCAAGATAAATTGCTCTCAAAAAATATTTATGTGCCATGAAGATGCTCTGAACATAGAAATAAAGTTTACATTGCAAATCATTATCTATAGAGTGCAAAATTTTAGTTTAAAAGCAATAGTTTGTAAATACATGAAAAATCCATTTATCTATGTTATAGGTCATATCTCAATTAAATATTTCTAAAAGTTGCAGGTCCAACTATTTTGAATGTATATAATTATTTTAACATAATGTTGTACTTTTATAATTGACAACAAAACTATGGCAACATCTAGCACAATTTCTAGTTCAAAATCAATGCAATGGATATCCAACTGCAACACAAAATAAAACTAACCACTCCGTCTCTACAATACAAAATTTTAACATACATAGCAATTATTTGAAATAATGTAAACTAGAGAATACATGACTTGATGCTTACCCTTATTATGCTAAATGAAACACATACATTGAATCATTCTATCTAAGAAGTATAAAATGGATTCAATGTCCTAATGGTAGAAGATAATAACTCAAAACCAAAATAGAACATTAAATGTGGGATGGCAGGTTGAAAGAACAAGTGATTAGAAAAACTTGTACAATGCCCCAAAAATAAACTAAAAATTAATTTCACCCCTTCTTAGGATTAAATCAACAATGCTAATTTAGTTTGCTCCCACTCCATGTTATATTATTTTATTACATATTTACATGGCTCCAACTATAAAAAAAAAACTATCAACTATATTGATAAAATTTATGCTGAATACTTCTTTAGGGGACATGATGGGTATTTTCAATCCTAAACATATTACAATTTCGTAAAGGTATATCATGTAAAGACCGTCATCATCACAATTAAATCTCAATTTATAAATTTAAATGGATCTAACATTATTAGAATATTTGTGAATGATAACATCTCTCACAAACTATATTCATTTGTAAAATTAATTGGTGGAGTCTCAATATTGTGTGGAAAGGCAATCTACACCATTGTAACTAGGTACAACAACACTAGTTCTCATCCCCATTGGTTGTATAATGTATACTTTGGTGCAACCTAGGAATTCAATCATTGCTATTCTTGTGAGAAGATATTGTAGAGGATTATAACTAGTTTGGGATCAAATGATGATTAGAAAATTTATAATACGAAAGAGATGTGACTCCCCAAGGATTTTTTTGATCATTTTTGTGGCTCATGTTCCTACTATTTCTTATTTAGGAGAATCCTTAGCGTTTGGAGGTATTCTTCTAGATGGGGAGAAACCCATACTAAAGGAAGGGGTTGAGTAAAAAATTAAGAACATCATTCAAAATATGCAACACTGGTCATCACTTAGATATGAGATATTTCAAGCAACATAGTCATGAAAGGATGTTAATGGTCTTTGTTGAAACAGTATAGATAAATGTTGCTTGTGTTGAGGCTGAAGGTATGACTATTGTCTTTTATCATTGAGAATCACTCAAAGTATGTTATTGCAAATGAATTGCATAAGGTAGTTTATCAGATCAAAGAGGTGCAGGAAGAATTAATAAAATAGGTTGACTAATAAAAAAATTAGGCTAAATATGAACTTACTTATGGTATGTTATCATTTTGGAGAAGGGTTTCCAATACACTATCAATGTTGACAACATATTACAAATACTAATGAAAAGGACTTGCACTAACCATAGGATCTTGAGCCTAAGGCTAACCTCTATTATTGCAATGAGATGAAGTGCTAGAATTAAGAACAATGTTCAGTGAGTAGGCTGGAGTATGTCTGGAATCCAAATATTTTTTAGCAAAGGGAGATCTTGGATTCTTCTCAAGAATCAAATAATTATCACCCATAGGATCAATTACTTCAACTATGGGAGGAGCATATTGCATTGTAAAATAGGGGTTAGGGGTTTGTAAAAACCAAAGCATCCTTACATCGCTTATGAGTTTGTAAAAAGCAAAACACATTTTGTGTTTTTGACTATTATCTATTTATTTATTTCTTTTTTCTAAGCCTTTTTTGTACTAGTGTCTAGTTCAATACTCCTTGAGTATTGTTCTAGCATGCTTTACATTTTATAAATATTTATGTGCATTGTTTTCTATTTCAATGCTTTTTAAGTATTTCTTGGGCATGTTTTACTTTTAGAAACACTTGAATGCCTCAAAATTTTACTTTTATACATCACAAATCTTCCTCCATACATCTGCAAGATTAACCATTGTTTACCATTGCTAGGGCTTTAAGCATATCTTGTTCAATAAATTCATTCTTTTTGTTATGCAATTGCAAAGTTATTTTGTTTATAGTTATGAATGTAGAAGATTATCCTTGGTATGGTTTGGAAACGTGCAACATTTATATTGTATAGGGGATACAGAATCTAGACATTGCTGGCAATATTTTCTCAAACAATGTTGTTGAAGAACATAATGAATGGTGGCATGGGTTGGAATTTGATCTACACAAACTTTATATGAACAATAAATACATGTAGCATGTAATTTAGTGTACTAAAACATTTCAAAAAGGGTTGATTTCAGACCCTCTAGTTCAATCCTTTTTTATTATGTTATAGAGGGGAGGGGACCAATGACCTACTCTTTTTTTTATCAATTAAAATAATATGATAACATTTACAACCCTACTAAGATTGAATGCTTTAATCAATGCCAATGAAATAGATAGTCACATATGATGCGAACAATATCTCTAAATCGGTAGCATCCCAAGGCTAAGGTGTATTATGAAATTTTAATTATTCAAAAAAGGTCTATTTCAGACCCTTTAGTTCAATCCTTTTTTTATTATGTTATAGAGGGGAGAGGATCAATGTTCTGCCCCTTGTTTTTATAAATTAAATAATATGATAATATTTACAACCCTATTAAGATTGAATGCTTTAATCAATGTCAATTAAATGAATAATCGTAGATGATGCAAACAATATCTCTAAATCAGTAGTATCCCAAGGCTAAGGTGTATTATGTAGTTTTAATTATTCAAAAAAGGCTAACAATCTCAAAAATGAGATACATTAATTTTATAAATTGTGGGCATGGGTAGGCTTCTAGGCATATAAATAGCATAGGGTAAACTTGACTAATTGGTCTTCTAAGGCTATGGAAGATCAAGTTTTGAAGAGCTCAAAATTCAGTGTCTATACTCAACTTTGACTTGGAGATAAAATCCAAAGGGGAAAGGTTATTGGCCTAGCATGAAAATTTGTTTGTTTTGAATGCAAAGGGGTGGTAGAAAAAGCATCATGGTGTACCAAATTCCAAAGATAATGAAATAGTTCAATTTTAATGTTAGAAATCATAACACCCTGTACAGAAGTTGCAAAACATGTTAGACATGGGTGGAGTGGAGGATGGAAAGTGAATAATGCAAAAAATTATGCTTAAAAGTGAAAAGGAATTAACTCCATAAAAATGACTAAATAGCTTGTTACCTATGTAACTACACAGACAGTTGGTGTTGATGAGGACTTTTGTACCACACAAGGGCCATTGAGAGTTGGTTTGGGAGACCAACCTATGGAGATTTTAGCATTCTCCTTTAAGATCCTCTGAACCATGCTTTATTTCTGACAAAATTTGTTTGACCTACGCCTTCCCTAGATATTATTAGTTTACAATTGCTCCCTCAAATTTCTATGTGGATGCTTGTAATTTATATCCCAATCCTCTTAAATACCACTAGGCATTCATATTTGAATGACTAGTAGATCAATGGGCATAGTCACTAATAATGTTAGTCCCTTGTCAATCTCTTTCACATCCTCGGAAGCAAAACAACATGTAATTAAATAATCTCCAAAATTTGAAATTTTCTTTCAATGATAGTTTTTCTTATTAAATTTTTACATGTTTTCTTTGTGTATATATTTTATAAAAATATTTGCATTTATAAATGAATACAAAATAAAAAGAAACGAAGTCAAAAATGGGCTAATATCTAAATTTGTTGATGTCCATTTGCAAATAAAAGAAGATGGTGTATTTTTGTTTTTAACTAATGTTAGGGAGTGAAAAAAGAGAACAAAGTTCAAGGGAGTGAAACAAGTGAACTACTATATAGATGGGTTGATTCTCTTAACATATAAAGAAGGCTGGTCAAGGTGACCTCTCCCCACGTACCATTCGGTCAAAATCTTACAATATATTTTAGAACTGAAGCCAGGACCACATAGGTAAAGAATCGACACAGAGAAAAACAAGCCAGTTTTGTTGGCAGCCTATCAAATGCAACATTCTACATTAGTTAATGTGTATTGTTTATATATTTAAGACTTTTGGTGAAGGACCTATTTCCACAAGTACAAGGTTACTTGTCCGTTGGATGTGTCAATTGCCAACCACTGTAGCCTGCATAGGAATACGGATTACATTTCCTCACAATATGTGTTTGCCAAAAGTTAGAATTAAGGAAGAATATTTTTTTAAGATTTGGTTAATGTGAAAAGTTTTAATGATTTTTAAGGTTGAGTATTTTTATTGTATCAAATATTGAATTTATTAATAGGGATCAAACACACAGCTATACACACTCACTCCTCACACGCGCTCATATAACTGTTTCAACCTTAAACCGTAAAAAATAAAACCAGAACCGTTGTACTATCTCGCAACCCCTAACCTTGTGGATTTTTTTTTTTAAATCTAACCTCTATATATACGTTATTTGATTTTCTAGATAACGGATCGGTATATTTTATTTTTTTCCCTTATGTGCCGAATTATTTCCGGCATTTCCAACCGAAACACAGTAAAAAGACCAGGCCTGGCAATTCTGAAACAAGTCTGAGTCTCGACACTCACAAGCGTACATACAAATAGCTATGGAAGAAAAGTTGAAGCCCGCTGACTCAACTTTTAATATATTTTAATTTTTCTCTCGTACCACCCACAATTTTTGCTTAACTTTGAGCAATAAATATTTTATTTAAATAATAAAAAATTATTATTATTTTTTTTTGGTATTAATTTAAAGAGAGGGTTTTGAAAGGGTCTTCACAACCTTATACAAACAGTCAAACTTTCAACCATAATAATAATCTCCAAAATATTATACTTATTAGGAATAACCCTTTATTTCCACACCCCCACCACGCATAGGGAAGCATACACCATTGAAGGATGCTGTAATAATAATAATAAAATATTATTATTATTAAAATTATATATAATATTAATGTGAGTGAAATTTCATAATAACCTTTAAAAATAAATTGTTCCTATAAAAATAAATAATTCTTAAAAAAATATATCATAATATCCTACTATAATTTACACGTGTCGCGACTATAGAAAACAAATACAACTATTATCAGTGGAGGCACGCTGCCCTGCCATGAAGCGGTGCGTGTCGTGTGGACCTCTATTATCGACTTTTGCTCAGCAGACCAAAGGAGAAGAAACCAAACTTGAATGACTATGCAGTATATCATAACATAAGAGGTAGACAATTCGTACGAAAGTGTGAAAAGTCAATAACATAATAGGTATAGGATCCATGCGAAAGTGTGAAAAGTCCTCTTATCCCTTTTTCTGTGAAAGTGCTCTTGTCCTTTTTTTTTTGTGAGTAGGAACATCTTAGAAAACTTAGAAAAGCACAACGCTTTGAAGGTAAAACAAACTCTAGTCAAAGGGCAAAGCGAGACTGAACACCCCTCCAACGAGAGCCAAAGGGATGTTTGACTCCATACAAAAACAAAGCATTATGAGCCTCTTTCCTAGCAAGGGAGACTCGGGACATCGTTTTTCCATACCGAAAAAATAGCACAATGGACACCACGGTTGGCCAGCATATCGGCCAGTGCATTCCCCTCACAGAACACATGGAAAATGTTCACCTGTTCAAAAGCGTACAACAATCTCCTACCTTCGGCAATAATATTGTGAGCGTTCCAGCTAGGTGTACACTCCCCTTTGAGCATCTTGATTATGTTCAAAGAGTCGCCTTCGATTTTCACATTTTGACATCCAGCATCCACTAACAATTTCATCCCATATAAGTTGCACGATCCTCCATGAAGTGTGAATATTGGGAATCAAGGGGTTTAGAAAATGCCATGAGGATGTCTCCATTCTCATTTCGCACAACGCCGCCTGCTCTAGCCTTGTTGGGGTTACCCTTTGAGGCCCCATCGAAGTTGAGTTTCAGCCAATTGTGAGCTGATGGGCCCACTTAATTCCTGCTCTAGGATCAAGTTCAGGTGGGGCGAGGAAGAGGGCTCCAACCCAATTTAAATTCCAAATCAACTTCATCGGAGGAGGAGGGCGCTTTGGACCGTTTACCCACAAAGGCAACCAAGACATTCTTCGACGCTCTATTAATGATCTTAGAACCCACCCTGACAGCATCGATCTCAACGTCATTAAAAGCATGGGTATTTCGTTCTTTCCACACCCCCCACCATGCATGGGGAAGCATAATTTTCCACAACCAAGATAGACGTTGGGACACGAATGACGAACACCATTGAAGGATGTTGTAATAATAATAATAAAATATTATTATTATTAAAATTATATATAATATTAATGTGAGTGAAATTTCATAATAACCTTTAAAATTAAACTGCTCCTATAAAAATAAATAATTCCTAAAAAAATATATCATAATATCCTACTATAGTTTACACGTGCCGCGAATATAGAAAACAAATACAACCTGAAGAGCTCCCGCACGGTGGAGGCACGTTGCCCCTCCATGAAGCGATGTGTGTCATGTGGACCTCTATTATCAATTTTTGCTCAGCAGACCAAAGGAGAAGAAACCAGACTTGAATGACTATGCAGTATATCATAACATAACAAGTAGACAATTTGTGCAAAAGTGTGAAAATTCAATAACATAAGAGGTAGAGGATCCATGCGAAAGTGTGAAAAGTCCTCTTATCCTTTTTTCTGTGAAAGTGCTCTTGTCCTTTTTTTTTTGTGAGAGTAGGAACATCTTGAACAAAGTGAAAAACAAAAGGTGCAAGACCTGCTACTTGGATGTTATTTGGAAACTAATAGTGAAAGAGGAACTAATGAAATAGGATTATACATTATGCAACTGAAATATGATTGGATAATCATATTAAATAAATCACACATTGTTGAAGAAGATTTTTTTTATATGATCTATGATCTTGTAGATATAAAAAACTACTCTACTAAATTTTTTTTTATTGATGGAAAGGTTTTGAAAGGACCCAAAACCATTTACAAAGTTAAACGAGGAATCCAAAATGGGTCATCAAAAGGAACAAAAACCAACAGGCTAGAAATCAGCACAACTGAACAACAAACAGACAAAGGAAAAACACTTCCAGCGCACCCTCCTAAAGACAAACAACCACAAACTAAGCAGACATTGAAAGACAAAGATCTAGAAGCAAGATCCAGATTATTTACACCATCTAACCTCTTCATCATTGCCACCAATACGAGAGTTTTCTAATTCTAAAAAATACCAAAAAGACCCAAGATGTCACACCTTCCAAGAGGCAAGGGATAGACGTGGAGCATATTTAGATGGTTGATGTGTTGGAAATTTGAGTAAGTTTTGTTGTCATTGATGTCAAGAGGTTGATGTCCAAGTTTAGTCATCATTAATGCCATCGGGTGGTTTTTCAAAAGGCAAGGAAGAGGTTTAAAGGAATAGGATATAATATTATTTTAAATATTATATGCCTAAAGTGGCCTAAAAGTTTGAAGACCCAAGGAAGGAGAAGCAGGTTTAAAAGGAAATCCCAAGAAAGGAGAAGCAATTTTTAAAAGAAAATAATAATATTATAATATTTAATATTATAATATTCTGGGCTAAAGGTTGAGGTGAAGAAAAACAAGGTCCAAGGAGTCATTAAGAAATAATTCCTTCAAAAGACCCATTTGGCAGAGTTTAAAGATTATTATTTAATTTATTTAAATTAAAATATTTTAACCATAGGTTAAAATTTTAATTTAAATAAATATTAAAGGGGCAAAAATTCTAAGTTTAAAATTTGAATTGGAAGCGCCGACGTGTTGGAGTGCATAGCTAAAGGTATAAAAGGGGGCAATATTTTTATTCAAAAATTATCCATGCAATTCGTATGCCCAAAAGCTAAAAGAAATTTGTGCGTTGTTTAAGAGAAGATAAATGAAAGAATTCACATGTGTTAAATTTATAAGGGCAGACTTCGTGATAAGTCCAAATGGTGTGCTGAATATTTCCCAAAGCACTTGGTAGCGCAAGTGGTGATCGACGGTTGGTCTAGGCACTCGTGCAAGGCAAGTTAGGGGTTCGATTCGCATTTCTTTCATTTTGAGTGTGGTAGAAGTTTTTGGTTAAATTCAAAAGGCACTAGAAGCAAAGGATAAAGGGTGCATCGTTTGTCTTAGGTTTTGTGTTGGGCGCATAACCCAACGGTAGCCTAGCCTTGGGATAGGGTGCTGCAGCGACAACAAATTACGGGTTCAAGTTTGGGTGTGTTCGTTATGGGCGCAATGCTTTTTTGACATGGGCCATTGCATAAGGTAAGCACTCATTTTATTTTTTCAAGGTGTGAATAGCGCTAGGGGGCCACGTGATAGTTGTGAAGGTGCTTAAGCCAAGTGATTAATTTTTGCTAAGGTGAAAGATAGGGAGTCATAAGGTTGTTTGATATTTTAATTTTTAATTAGCATTATAAATAAATATTGGAGATATAAGGTGTTAGAAAGGAAATTAATTGTGTTGAATGTTATTGTGTAAAGATTGGAGTTAAAAGTGTTAAAACAAAGGAATTTATTTTTATTTTTCTAAGTGTGAAGATTGGGTTTATGAAGTGTTTTCAAAAGAGTTTGATTATTTATGAATTGAATATTATTTTTGTGAAGTTTGAATATTATAAGGTGGTGTACTTGAGACTTGATATTTTTTGTATGGTGAGATAATTATTGAGGGAAATATTTGAGTGGAGATTTTGAGATAGATTGTTGCTATCTAACCTTGAAAGTGGCAAAGAGGATTTTATTGTGATTGAGACAGATTATATCCATCAAAACAAAAGGTATGGGCACATATTTCTTCTAAGTGAAATATTGTTGGATTGAATGTTATGAAATGCAAAGTTGGAGTGAAAAGGATTGTTTGATAAGAATTATTGGACATGTTTGAGTAAGTTTTCATGTGCATGATTTGTGGATGTTAAAATAATATGAGGATCATTGTTATGTGATATTGAGAACTATATTGAACTAGGGTTTGTGAAAGAACATGAGTATAATTGTTATGTGACATTGAGAAATATCTTGACCTAGGATTTGTGAAAGAACATGAGTATCATTGTTATATGAAATTGGAATTATCTTGAGTCAAGGTTTGAGATTCATAGTGTGATTTTTTGGAAGTAAAGTGAAACACTTGGTTAGGGTTTGTAAGCAAGTTGTGTTTCATTGAGTGAATGGTTGAATGAAGTTGGTTGAGCATTATTGATTGAAAGTATTGGAGTGATAGTTCAAGTTTTGTGAATCAAATTATACTTTATTCTGAATTGATTTGAAAGAGAGTTTGAAAGTGATTGAGTGTTTTGTGAGTGTGAAACATATTGAGTCTCTAATCATTCTCTATATGTTTATATGGTTAAACAAGATTCTGAGTGAAACTTGTTTGTGGTATTGAAGATTCTAAGTTGAGTTTTGTATGCAAATTTTGAAATTTATTTAAATAAGCTTTGGTGAAAGCTAGTGGACAATTTTGAGTAAGTCCTAGAAGGGACTTAAGGACAGAGTTAAGCAAGCTTTTGTGAAATCTTGTGAGTAGATTTCAGTAAGTCTTAGAGGGGACTTAAGGACAAAGTTGAGTAAGCTTTTGTGAAAGCTTAAAGATAGATTGGTGTAAGCTTTTGAGGAATCTTACAAGTAGGTTTGAGGTAAGTCTTGGTGAAGACTTGTTGAGCAGATTGGACAAGTTCTAGTGAGTACTTGTTAAGCATATTTGAGGTAAGTCTTGGTGAAGACTTGTTGAGCAGATTGGACAAGTTCTAGTGAGGACTTGTTAAGAATATTTGAGGTAAGTCTTGGTGAATACTTGTTGAGCATATTGGACAAGTTCTAGTGAGGACTTGTTAAGCAGATTTAAGGTAAGTCTTGGTGAAGACTTGTTGAGCAGATTGGACCAGTTCTAGTGAGGACTTGTTGAGAATATTTAAGGTAAGTCTTGATGAGGACTTGTTGAACAGATTTGAGATAAGTCTTTAAGAATACTTGAGAGAATATTTAGAAAGTTCTTGAGAGGACTTGTTGGATAGATTTGAGGTAAGTCTTAGTGAAGACTTGAGAGTAGATTGAGAAATTTATTAAGAGGACTTGTGGACAGATTTGAGATAATTCTTTGAGAAGACTTGAGAGCAGATTTTATTGATTGATTTGTTCAAGCTTTGAGTTAAGGCTTGGAACAAATCTAAGCAGAGTTGACTGATTGATTTGTTCAAGCTTTGTGGTAAGGATTGAGGTAGATATGAGTAGAGTTGATTTGTGATTGGATCAAGCTTTGTGTTAAGGCTTGAGGATAGATTTGAGGATAGATTATGGTGAATATTTGAGGATAGATTTATGTCATAGTAGAGATAGAGTTTGGTATAGATTTGAGGCTAGATTTGTGCTAGACCAAGGATAGTGTTTAGTGTAGATTTGAGATAGAGATTGAGTAGAGCTAAGAGCAAGATTTGGAGGTGATAGAGTAGAGGATAGTAGTCTCCAATGGATAGATATCCATTAGCCAGGGTAGTGAGCTCAGAGGTATCCTGAGTGAGGATAGAGATCTTCAGTAGAGAGAGATCCATAAGCCAGTGTAGTGGAGGCAATAGTCTTATAGAAGATCACTAACTAGAGTAGAGGAGAAGGAGTTCTCCTATGGATAGATATCCATGAACCAGTAGAGCGAAAAGAGTTCTCCTGTGGATAGAGATCCACTAACTTTATTAGGGGAATGGTGTCTCCTTTGGATAGAGGTCCATAACATTGTAATAGAGAAGGATTTCCAAGAGATTTGTTGAGAAAATTTTAGTGAAATATTTCTTCGTGGAGTAGCCCACATTGGGTGAACCACGTAAAATTGGTGTCTCTATTGTGTGTGATGATTGTGCATTGCTTTGATTACTAATTTTGATATTGTCATTGATTATATTGGATAATATTTTTTGGGAAAGAAAAGTAAAAAGTGATCTTATACTGTTCACCCCCCCTCTCAGTATAAACTTGTGTTCTTCATGGTGGGCCTAAATAATTGAGCAAGATTATTAACCATATTAAAGAAGATAAATTTTACCTCCACTCCTATCGTCTGTGAGCCCTAGTGGAAATTTGATTCACCACACACAAAAGGATTGCTAGGAAAATATTCGAATTCACCATTCAGCACGTGTATGGTGACTGATCTACTAAATTCATTGTGATGTTAATTTAGCTTTTTATTATTCTTGTAGTATATTTTAATATCACCATTCAGGATGTGTATGGTGACTACTCTACTAAATTCATTGTGATGCTAATTTACCTTTTTATTATTCTTGTAGGATACTCTAGTATAACCTTAAAATCTCATCTAGAATATCCAAATTCACACAAAGTTGGTGTGTTGATGTAGTTTCTAAATAACAAGACTCATCGTACCACTTATTCCTCCATGTACGACTCCTTACTATCATACAATTGTATGATCAAGCCCCTTATACGATTGCTCCTTCGGATAAAACCTAAGTGTATGAGGAATTAATTGTATAATAAGCCTCCTTGTTTATGGTTAGCATTGTACAATCATCTAATGGTAAATTCTTTCACATTGTATGATTTGAATGACCAATTGAATGACAAGTTTGTTTGAAGATAGTTATTAATCCAATTTGGCGAGCATACATTTATTTAATTTAAATGATACTTTTGGGTATTTTAGATTTCATTTCCAATACTAAATCTTTGCATATGATTAAATGGTTACCATATTTCCACAATGGTTAGCTTCGTACAATCATATAACAGTAAATTCTTTACATTATATGACTTGCACAATGGGTTTATTTGAAGATCGTTGTCAATTCAAATCTAATTTAGCAAGCATACCTTTATTTAATCTAAATGGCACTTTTTGGCATTTTACATTTAATTTTCAATACTCAATCTTTGCATATGATTGGATGGTTACCATACGTCCACAATGAATGGTAATTATTAGAAAATAAACCTTTTTTTGTGTATTTTACATTTCATTTCCAATACTCAATATTTGTGTATGATTGGATGGTTATCGTACGTCCACAATGAATAACAATTATTGGGCAATAAACCTTCCTTCAAGTATCTAACTACATTTAATTTCCAATACTAAATCTTTGCGTATGATTGGATGGTCACCATGTGTCCACAATGAATGACAATTATTGGACAATAAACCTTCCTTTAGGTATTTTACATTTCATTTTCAATACTCAATCTTTGCGTATGATTGGATGGTTACCTTATGTCCATAATGAATGGCAAATATTTGGCAATAAACCTTCCTTCTAGTATCTAACTACATTTAATTTCCAATACTCAATCTTTGTGTATGATTGGATGGTTACCATACGTCCAAAATGAATGGCAATTATAGGACAATAAACCTTCCTTTGGTTATTTTACATTTCATTTCCAATACTCAATCTTTGTGTATGATTGGATGGTTACCATACATCCAAAATGAATGGTAATTATTGGTAAATAAACCTTCCTTCAAGTATCTAACTAAATTTCTCCTACTACAATCTTAGTTGTTGACCTATTTTACTACTTATCACATTACACTAATACATACTCAACAACATAAGACATATAACACAATGATGATTGAAAGAAATATTTAGAATTTTTATTAAATCATCTAAATGACAATCAGTCAAATAGATTACACACAAATCAAAAGGAACCCAATGTTTCTTAAGTCTAGCCCATTCATTACTATGTTTACACTCCATGCCCTTTCATTCCACTAATAGTTCTTCATGTTTTTCTCTCTAGAGCTTCTCTTCCACTATCTTCTTTTCTTTCACTTTTTCTCTCTTCACTTATGTCGCTCTCTTATCTTCATTTTTCTAGGTTCATCATTCTCTCTCTCCATATCCCTATGTCCATTTTGACTCTCTTCTTTTCCTCCTAGAACATTTTAGTCCATCCCTCATATGTCTCTTTGCCCTTCCACTTGTCCTTGGTTTTATTTTCTACGATCACCTTTCATTGTCATTTTTGCTTCTCTTTTCCTCTTCTCTTCATGGGATTATCTTCCACATTCTTCTCTCCTAAACTAATCCTAGACATATCTTTCTTCGAATTTTCTCTCTCTGACCTCTCAATTGTCTCTGCTTCCTTGTTAATATAAGGTTTTTGGATGGTTACAATTAAAAACAAACAATTTCTTCTTCTTGTCACAGTAGTTGGTTTGCCAACTATCATAGGTGTGTTACTTTGACTTGGGGGATGCTCCCACATCATACTCACTAGGTAAGAAGAAAAGTTCCATGAGCTATAACTCATGAACATGAATTGCTCTTCTAAGCTATTACTACTCTAGCTTGTTTATATTCACATGACCAAATTTGTTGTCTTGTCTTGGAATTCCTCTAAGGATCAAACATCTTCTTATATAATGCACTCAACGTTGGATTCACTTTGTCCCATTGTGTCGCATCCATTCAACCGTAATCAACATGCACTTTATTGGTGACTCTCGCTTGGTTACAACACCTTCTTTTGGATTGATCATGTCCTCAACAACTCTCATAAAAATGTAGGTTCCAACACCCAATTGCTACATGTCTAGATCTTCCACATTGACTGCAACAACCCATTATAGAATCTTCATTCCTTGTACAACTCTCTCCTCTCACAAATTTAGTCCCACTGGTTCCTGTTGGACCTGCATACACAATGCCTTCACTCTTTGGCCTTTATTATGGCATTATGGAAATTTTCATACCTTACCCATATCTTCCCAATCCCTTGCCATTGCACCTCATTTTTCTCATCAACATGGATCCAATGTATTTAAGTCCTTTGTAAGAGGTGAATTGCATTCAAATGACCTATGTCATTCTTTTAAGCATCTATAACACTTGCCAACAAAACCATGACCTCTATGTCTTTCAAATCCACCTCATCCTCTTGATGATTCACCATTTTCTCAGGTACTTTGATGGAAATCACTTTGAGAAGTAATGACTTCTCCTTCTTGTAAATATTGCCCTCTACCATCACTTGATTGTTCACTTCCTTGAGAGGATCATCCTCTTCCTTTCATATTATTTTATTTCCTATGCAACAAATTTTCCTTTGACTTGAGGACATACTTGTGTGCCTCTTCAACAATTCTGATTTGAATTAGACCAATCTCATATTGTATGGAAAATCTTAGTCCATTTATATATCTTACCAACTTTTCTTTGTCATCTTCAATGTGACATACCCTTATGGTAAATTTATAAAACTCCTTCATATACTCTTTCACTCCTAACTCCTTCTGCTTAAGGTTTTGAAGTCTTCTAAATAAACCTATTTTGTAATCCTATGGAAGGAATTTGAACTTCAATTTGGTAACCATTTACTCCCATGTCTTAATCATTTCCTCTCTTTAGCATCATCTTCCTTTCACATTATTTTATTGCCTACACAACTTTTCCTTTAACTTGAGGACATACTAGTGTGCCTCTAAAACAATTTTGATTTGAATTAGACTAATATCATCATGTATGAAAAATCCTAGTCCATTTATATATCTTGCCACCTTTTCTTCATCATATTCAATGTGACATACCCTTATGGTAAATTTATAAAACTCCTTCATATACTCTTTCACTCCTAACTCCTTCTGCTTAAGGTTTTAAAGTCTTCTAAACAAACCTATTTGGTAATCCTATGGGAGGAATTTGACCTTCAATTTGGTAACCATTTACTTCCATGTATTAATAATTTCCTCTCCTTTTCTTTGTCTTTCTATTTAAACATGATCCCACAACAAGGATGCATATCCTTTTAACTTTATACAGGTGAATATTACCTTCTTGGGGTCTTCTACTAACTCAAAATCAAAATATTTATCCATCTTCATGATCCAATCAATGAGTTCCTTAGGTTCTAAACTTCCACTATATTATGGGGTCTCTAACGTTGGTTTTCTACCCATATAAAAAATTACCTGGATTAATATTTCTTTTGGTTCTTCCTCTCGCTCTTTATCGTGAGCTTCTTGTTGACCTCTCTCATCATCTTCACTCTTACTTATGTCTTCAACTTGAATGCCATTCCTTTGGGTAGTTTCAAGGGCATCTAATTGAGTGGTGATTCCTCTTAAAATTTTAGCTATATTTACAGATTAAGGGTCTCATGGTCTTCTTCTCTATTATGCCATCATTACTTTGGAATGTGTCATGCATCATAGATATTTTGGCTTTGATACCAAAATGATGCAGTTGCCAAACAACAAGACTCGTCATACAACTTATTCCTCATCATATGACTCCTTACTATTGTATAATTATACAATCAAACCCCTTGTACAATTGGTTCTTCAAACAAAACCCAAGTGTATGATGAATTAATTGTACAAGCTTGTTGTACAATGGTTAACTTTGTACAATTGTCTAATAGTAAATTCTTTCATACTATATGATTTGAATGTGATCATTCACTCGTAAGGTGTTTTGATTTGTAAGACCAGTTGAATGATATTTTATTTTGGAGATCGTTCGATCAAAGTCAATCCAATTTGGTGGGCATACCTTTATTTAATCTAAATGACATGTCTTGGTATTTTACATCTCATTTCCAATACTCAATCTTCGCATATGATTGGATGGTTACCATACGTCCACAATGAATGACAATTACTAGACGATAATCCTTCCTTCAAGTATCTAACTCAATTGCTTCTACTACAATCTCAGACAATGACCTACTTTACTACTTATCACATTACACTAATACATACTCAGCAACATAACACATAACACATTGAAAGAAATATTTAGAATTTTTGTTAAATTGTTTAAGTGGTAATCAACAAAATAAATTACACACAAAATCAAGGAAAACCAAATGTTTTTTAATTCTAGCTCATTCATTACTTTGTCTACATTTTGTGGTCTTTCATTCCACCAATAGTTCTTCACTCTTTTCTCTTCAACTCTCTTCACTTATTCCACTTTTCCTGTCTTCACTTTTACCATTCTTATCTCCCTCTTTCTAGGTCCATCATTCTCTCTTTGTGTCCTTGTGTCTATTTCAACTCTTTTCCCATCCTTTTCGAACACTCTCTTATCTCCCTCTTTCTAGTCCATCATTCTCTTTCCGCATCCTTTTGTCCATTTCGACTCTCTTCTCATGCTTTTGAAAGATTTCAATCCATTTGTTGGAATCTCTTTAAACTTTTGCTTCTCCTTCATAATCATCTTCTATTATTGTTTCCACTTCTCTTTTCCTCTTCTCTCCTTGCTTCTCTTCCAAACAGATGCCGAATATCTCTTCCTTTGATCTTTCTCTTCTATCTCGTCTCAATCATGTTTGATTTCGTATTAATATAAATTTTTTGGATAGTTATAATTAAAAACAGTCCATTTCTTCCTCCTCTCACAAGAGTTAAACGATTTCACTAACTGTCATAGATGTCACACGTCTGTTACTTTGACTTGACGAATGTTACTTCGACTTAACGAATTAAACACATATATATTTACGGTTCCTTTACCTGAACAACTTTCTTACCACTCAATTTAACTTTTGAGTTTGACTTTTGCTTTATTCTTACCAAAAGCTTACCAGTAACTTTTTATTTAACTAATAAAAGATCAAACTATGACTTAAAATCAAATAGAAGAATGAAATATGATGTACCACTCAGCACTTTGAGTTTTGCTTTATTCTTACTAATATATATATTTTTTATTTAACTAATAAAAAGATCAAACTAAGATCATATAGAGGAACGACATATAACCAACCTTACATCAATATACCCTAGAAATAAATAGCCCTAAGAGTAAAAATAAGAAAAATGTTATAATAAATTAGTTAAAAAATAAAAGGACATGCCTCGACTATGAAACACAAATACACCCCGAAGAGCTTCAGTGGCAGCAGGCCGCCGCCCCATGGAGAGGTGCGTGTCCTATGTGTTGGAATTATTAAACCATGGAGAGGTGCGTGTCCTATGTGTCGGAATTATTAAACCACCTTTCACGCTGTCCGGAAACGCTTCGCTCAGTAAAAACATGCCACTTGAAAATGCTTCGCATCGAAGTAATTCCATTCTGGGAGATCGTCCATCCGCGAAGCAACGTCGAGGCACGAGAAAGGAGGCCTTAATTTTAAGTGTGAGAGTACGTAGGTTTTTCGGCGATTGGTTGAAAACCCTCTTTGTCATTTATTTTTGTCAGTCGGTTGGTGAAAGTTTTCCCGCCCATTATCTTCATCTATCGGACCTGTTATCACTTTGAAAAGTTGGAGGAAGTGCAGAACGACAAAAGAAAATAACGCCCAGAACAGAGCAGCAGACAACCGGAGAAGGTCTCCATGAAAATCTTTATGTTTATCCTGCAAATTTATTTGTAGATGTTTTAGCTTCATTTAAAAGCCTTGTAATCCGTTGTTATATGATAAATAAAATCTTTGCATTGTTACTTTGCGTCATTTAGGTTTTGTTTTCGGATTCAGAAAATTCCTCACCCGAAGACTTACTTAGTTGACACCCTGCCCTGAACACCAAGTCCGTGTGTAAATCTCCCGAAGTCGGAGATTTGTTTTCTTTTCGACAATAGTCATTCCAATTTTTACTTCGGAATATTTTCTCCCCGAAGTGACACTTCGCTGCCATTTCATCCGAAGAAGCAAATCGGGCTTTACTACCCAAATTGTGCCTCGCCATCTATTTGACCGAAGCTGCCACTTCGGCAATAGTTTATGCGAAGCAGCCACTTCGCTGCTTAAATTTCCGAAGCACTTTTCACTTTGGCATTTTATCCACTGAAGGTTTTACTTTGGCAGTTTGTGAAGCGAAGCTCTGAGTCGCGTTTTAGTTGTGCGAAGCATTTTTTAATCAACGTGACTTTAGTGCCCCGAAGCAATATCTGCCTCGGACCTTCCATAAGCGAAGTTTTCGTCTCGCGGATAAAACCTCCGAAGCTCCCTCCTCGCTTTGAAAACTTGCGAAGCTCTCGCTGCGATCTGTTTTATTGAATTTAATTCCTTCACTATGGACCTTTATTATCGATTCTCCCTCAGCAGACCAAAGGAGGAGAAACCAGATTCGAATGCCTGTCGGGAAAATAACATATAACAGGTAGAGGATCCGTGCAAAAGTGTGGAGAGTCCTCTTGTCCCGTTTTTTTCATGAAAGTAAAATCATCTTGAACAGAATGACAAAAACATGTTACCCTTCCATGTCATATTGGAACTAACAGTTAAAAAAAAAAAAAAAAAATTATGTAGTGTCTTGTTGCTATTGGGCATGTGTTGTAAAATACCCATTTAGGCATAGTGGGATGAGTGGCACTTTGCTTCATTTGGGTTTGCAAAGATTGGATTCACTTTGTTAAAACACAAGACATAGAGAGTAACGCTTTACAGTAATAGTCTTCCTTGTCGGATCTTTTCATATATTTAAAGCCCCTCTTTCTCTTATTCTGGATTCACCTAAGCATTTCTAACTAACCTTTGCTTCTTATTCTCAATGTTTCTTTCACAGAATGGACGAAGATGATTGAAGGGGAAAAGAAAAACACAAAAAAATTATTGAAGTCATGTGTGAGGTGGTTTCTGGATTAGTTGAGGTTTCTTAGCACACAAAGGGAGAAGGGTCCTTAGAACTAAACGCCAAGACCACACATCTAAAGAGCAGACAGAAATGCTGAAACACTTTGGGCAAGTAACTGGTCAGGTTCATTTGAAACTCCTATTAAATGCTAGGCTTACTTGTATTGTGCTAACTGCCAAAATAATAGCATGCATTCGTATATGAAATTCCTACTCTCCAGGATTGTGCAATTGAAGAATTAGTAATAGAGGCACCTCTTTACACTTTCCACTGCTAAAATTTATAATCACATGCCTGCCTACATACATATACACCCCTATTCCCTCCCAGAGGAAAATTTTTACAGTTTGAAAATATTTCTCTTCTATTATTTGTCGACTTCGTTCACGCTGTAACGTGCAGGAACTCAGATTAATTTACAAAAATTACAAGAACACACAACCACTATTGTAATTGCATCAATCATTCTAAGACTCTTAGCAGCCGGAACTCAAGTTAAATAGATCGTAGCTTTGGTTACCCTCTTGCTATCACGGTTGTTTTAGTAACATCATTAAAAAAAAAACAACGCAATCAAAAATTTCACTGCCTTCACAATGTTAAGTCACTATTGAACAAACCTGTCATCAACACTACATCTAAAACCAACTCAAATATGGTGTATGAGGATTGAAATAAGGTTAGAGATGGAAAAAGGTCTCAAAATCAATGTAAGGTCAACAGCGGGGGTCAAGTAGAAAAAATGTGAAATTTGCAGCTTGGAGGGAAGAAAGCAGAGAGGGGAGGGCTCTGGTCCCTTCCCTGCTCCCCCTCCCCTGGATCCTGGATCCTGCCCAGTCCCTGGCTCAACCCAGGTCATCCCTCCCTGGGAGTGGTTGTTTGCAGATGATCTCCTGGGGGGAGATCCTTCTCCATTTTCTGCGCCCCTCCCAGCGGGCTCGGGCTTCCTTGGTTGTTTGTGCTTCCCAGGGATCCCTGTTTGTTTGGGGATCCCTTCCCTTTTTTCCCTCAGGCTTCCCCCTAGGGTTTTTTTGTAGGTTATTCGCATGGATCTGGTCCCCTGCGTTTCTCTGAGCGATGGAGGTGATGGTTTAGGGTTTGACAGCTTCCTAGGGTCTCCCTTGAGGTCCTCACAGCTTTGGGGGTGGTCTGGGGGGGCCTCTTTCCTCCTTTGCTTGTGAATCCTCGACGGGATCCTGTGGCTGTTGTTCTTCCCGCGTGGAGGCTTCTTCGTGCTAGTTCTGCTCCTTGGTGGACACCCTGGGCATCTGGTTTGGCCTTGGGGGGCTTTCCTCTGCCTGGGTTGTTCCCATTCCCAGTCCTAGTTCCCTGAAGCTACTTCTGTGCTTGGACGGGATCTTTGGTCCCTGTTGCTAGGTTCCTATGGTTTCTGCTGCATGTTTCTTTCTTGGGGGGGTCTGATCTATTCACTCAGACCTTAGATCCCACTTGTTTGGCTCCTTGGGATCCTTTCCCTGTGACTGTTTTCCTCTTCCCGCTCGGGATTCCCAGCCCCTGGATCCATGTTTCCTTAACCTGCTTTCCTTGCTGTTTTCCCAGGGCGGGATCCTCGTGGTGAAGTTGTCTGTGTGCTTCCCGCTGGGCCGGATCCTGGCTCTCGGCTTCTTGTTGGGCGGGATCCCCCTGTCGCTGGGCGGAATGGCTTCTCGCTGGGCGGGATCCTCTGGGCGGGATCCGCCTTTTTCGTTGGTTTTCCGTTGGGCGGGATCCGCCAAATCTGCTGGGCGGGATCCGCCAAATCTGCTGGTTTTCCCGCTGGGCGGGATTTTCACCTTTTTGCTGGTTTCTCGGATGGCGGGATTTTCCTGGTGAAGTTTTTTTGATGCTTTCTGCTGGGCGGGATCTTCTCTGAGGTGGGTTTAAGCTGCTTCCCGCTAGGCGGGTTTCTCTCTTTGGTGGTTTCTGACTGCTTCCCGCGAGGCAAGATTTTATTGTAACGGTTTTTCTATGATTCCTGCTGGGCGGGATCTTCTCATTGGTGGTTTTCGGCTTCTCCCCGCTGGGCGGGTTCTGTTTTATTATTTAATTGTCTTTGGTGGGATCGTCTGCTATGTCAATTTTTTTTGTAATTCGGTCTGAGATGTGGTTTCCTGTCTCAACCTTGCAGCCCTAAAGGTGCTCTCCTTCTATTGTTATAAGGTTTTGGGATCCTCTTAAAAAACCCGCTATGTATATAATGTTACTTACCAAAAAAAACCAGCTCAAATATAAATTATAATAGCATTAGCCGGAAAGAAATGGTATGCTACTAAAACTGCAATCAAACACTGCATCTAAAATCAACTCCAATATAAATTGTAATGCCTGTATATACAGCTTGCTTCTAATTGTTTAGAACGGATTTGTTTTCGAACTGTTTACGACGGAAGTGATAGTAAACAAATTAAAAAACGAAAAACGCATAATGCTGAGAAAAGACATAATGTGGAACTTACACGATGAGACGACGTAGCCAAAATGCTCACGTTGAGTAGTGGAACTTACACGGTAGAAAAATCGAGTGCAATCCATTGACATTAGTTAGGTTTCCAGAGCCCGACAAGGAAGTCACCACGTGGCAGAAAACATGCGGTCCACGGCATAATTGTAGTATTGGACAACGACAGTGGGGCATACAGCTGCCGGCAGCGGTAGGTGCAATTTCTGCACACGATTTGAAAACAAAATGTATGGGGACTCTTTCTAAAGCCAGGTTCTTCCACGGTGCACAATTCATGATTGGAAAAGTCTAAATCCCCGTGATGTACATTGAGATTTGGTTAGATATGGAAATTGTGTGTCTTCCACCATAGAAGACAACAAATTGTTGTGATTTGAGAATTCTTAGATAAGATTTAAAGCTCTTAAGGAATTATATTAATAATTAAAATAATAATAATAATTTTTAATTTTTGTTAAAAGCTTTTTGTAGGTGATCACACATGTGAAACTGTTCTTGATTTTTTTTAATAGATATTTAGTTATTAAAATTTAAGGTCATGAAGGTCATTATCAATTCAAATTTTTAATAAATTTTTTATTAAAATTTCGCCTAACTATTCTGTAAACTTGATTACTTATTACCAAAGTTAGTTTATTTTTTAAAATTAGAATTTTAAAATGGTGGTGGGGCTTTAAATCATGGAAAATTTTAAAACATACAATTCTTTAAAATTATCATAAAACTATTTCAGTTTTGAAGTTAAAGATTTAACATTGTGTTGGGTTCTAAATTATTGAAGGCTTTGAAACTCAAAGATTTTGTAGGAGATGGAGTTAATTATAAAATCATAATTTAAATTTTAAGTTAGAGGAAAAAATCATTCATATTATATGACATATTATGATCAATAATGTTAATAAATATGCATACGGAAAGCTTATGTATTTTTCAAACAATATATCTAGACTCAAGTATAGACGACGGTAAGTGCTTTAAAAAAAAAACACAAAACAAAATAATCTAGACAAGAGGATAAGAAAATTTCTTTTATAGGCATGAATGCATGTTAGAGAAAGTTGAGCTCAAAAGTGGAAAAAACTTAACTTTAGGAAAGTGAGTACAGTACCACACAACGGCCTCGAGAGGTGCTTTTGGTTTGACCTGCACCTTCCATAGGTGCAGCTTCTCCCTCAAATTTCTACGTGGGTGCCTCTAATTTATATTTCAATCCCCTTAATGTCAACTACTTCTTACTAGGCGAATCCTCGGGACTCGATTTTGTGTCATATATCACACATTTCCGTAACTTTGGTACATGGCAAATACCACTAGGCATCCAGATTGGCTAAATATTTTTCATTTTCAAGCTAAATATGTTTCCGCTGTGTTCAGCCAGATATAAAGAAACCAAATATTATCACGAGATTTGTAAGAAGATAACTACATCTGAAACAAACTGAAGATATAAAATTTTAAATTTCTGTACAATTGATACATCATGTCTTCTAACTAACTACCATTGTCCAAAAACGAATGTATAAAATTGTAATTTAACTTCTCAAAATCCAAAAATAAATAAGTAGCGTGCCACTTACACGATTCCAAAGATGTGCTGAATAAAAGCCCGATGGAGAACGACTCCGAAGATGTGCCGAAGAAAAGTTATATGGCATGAAAACTCTGCATTCGTTCATGGTATTTATAAGCTTTTCCAGGTTCCTCGGAGGGAGGGGTCTACGTGGCCCAAAATATAGCCGGACGATGGAGTCGCCTACGTGGAAGAAGATGCATCTTTCAAGGCATAGTCATTGTCAGAAAAAAGAACTCGGCCTCGCTGTAAAGTGTACTGCGCATATTGCTGGCTATAAATCTCTTTCGAAAGCTACCTTTTACCAACCTCACTATGCCATTTTGGCAGAGCGCGAATACAACCCCGATTTTCTTTGATTTCGAACTTGTCGTCTCTTTCAGTAGTTTCTTCAGATTTCAGTGGGCCTGGGTTGATCAGTGAAGACGTTGGAACTGTAAAAAAAGTTCAAATAATAATATACCATCTTCTCACAAAGAATATTTTCGATGAGTAAAATAATGATCAGGTGAACATTCTTTCTAAAAATTGTCCCTTACATTAGTTTAATACTGTTGTTTGTCACCAGATGCTTTGTTTAACTAACACTAGCCGTACAAAGTATATATGTTTTTAGTTGTTATTCCTATGTTTTTCTTAAATAAAATTTTAAAATTATATTATTATATTAAAATTAATAAATTAATTTATTATTATAAAAATTCAATGAACCTTAAAAACATAACAAACCTGGTTTGGGCTTGTATGGTAGACCTAGATCACAAACCTGGTTTGGGCTTGTATGGTAGACCTAGATCACAAGTCCTCTCTTTTAGTATTATAAAGAGATTCAAATAAGTACAAACTGTTGCGTGGGACATTGAGGCACCCTGAAAGCAATGTAAATGGAATATCACGGAATGGAAAGGATCAGGGCCATGTGCTGGGAAGTTTTGCGTTATTAGAGCAGTAGCTGCCACATAATATGTTTGTCTTTTAGTTGTTAAAAGCTATGGTGGTTTATAAAACATTTAAGCCCTTGAAGTCGAAAGATTCAGCTTGGAATGGGTGTTCCTTAAAATTACGGTAGACTTTTGTATTGCATTTTGAACCTTAAAAGATATATTTTTGCATTTAGTGAACTCTTAACGAAGTTATCAACTTTGAATTACAAGATTGTATTTTTATAATATTTTAATTTTTAAAATAGTTTAATTAATTTTAATTTAAAGATAATTTACATTTGAGTATAAATATATCATTATATTAATTATTTTTCATAGGTTGAAATATAATCTTATTATTTAATAATAAGATTATTTTGTGTTCAAAGGTACCTTTTATAGAGTATGTATTATTTTGTGTATTTTTTAAGCAAATAATGTGTTAATTTCATTTATTTATAGAAACTTTTGTGAAATCTAACATGATATCAAAGAGGGTGTAAATTTTTTTTATGTGATTGTTTGTTGTTAGCAAATCAGTTTATACGACATCTCTTCAAGATAAAAAAAAAAAAAAAAAAAAACTAGAATAAGGATTTCTTGATAAAAACCTTAAGTGGACTTGGATCACGAGGATCTCATAGGATCTAGTAGATTTGCTAGATTTGCTTTAGGAGGAATATTCATCAATAGGTTCCTTTGTTCCTCTCTTTTTGGTACTCAATCCTTTGTTGAATTTTTTTATTTCTAAGGATGTCCTAGTATTAGAATTGAGTTTATCGTGATTCTATAAAAACCTCATTTATTTTTTATAATTTTTTTCAAAAATTTTATTTTATTTTCTCTTTCAATATTTTATCCAATAACAACATAAATGAGAGAATAGATTGTTTGTTTGTTGAAAAGGATGAAAAGAAGAGGCTCAACATTATTTGACAAACCCTTGGTACTAGATGAGTTATTGACAAGCTTTCATGCATGGCAAAAAAACTCTAAGTCGCTTAACAAAGTTGCTAAAATGGTTTGGTAACTTTTTGTTGCAAAGACGTGAGAGAATGTTTTGATTAGTAACATTTGACAAAAATGTTATGTAGGGAAAAACATAGCATATGCTAACAAGTCGTTAGCATTTTTGGATTTTTTGCAAAATTTCAAGGGGTTGTAGTTCAACATGTTTATAGAATTTACCTCCAAGTACTATTTTTTGTGCTTTAAAAAATTGAATAATTTCACTCCAAAAGAAGAAAATTTGAATTTAGATTTTAGAATATTCTATGTGGGGGTAGCAATAAAAAAGCACGTGGATGCGTACATCATGCTAATGTCACATACACAACAGTCAAATGGGGGCACTTAGTAAATGAAAATGATTTAAGGATTATAACCCTTTTATGCATTGAAGACACCTCTACCATGTTGTTTAGAAAAATTTGTGTGAAGGCTTGGCCTTAGAGTGGTCCACAAGTTCAAACCTCCCAAAGTATCAAACCTTTTAATACCTTATGAAGTCAACAAACCTAAATATAAGGTGACAAAGGTTGATTGTATGGCACTTGATAGCATCACCCCTTTTAAGAAAAACATACTAATGTGGTACCTAATGATGTGCGACTTGATGACATGGTAGTCTATACAATTGATGTGGTATGACATGTGGTGGGTGACATGGCAGTCCATACAACTGACATGGTAGATGATGTGGCACAACACATGGCAGGTGACATGGAAGTCGATATAGCCAATGTAGTGATTAATGTGAATGATAACATGGTAGGCAGTACAAGGGCCAACATGGCAAGCTATATGGATAACGTAGTAGGTTGTATGTCACTTTACATGTATAAATACTTGATTGCATCTATCATCTCATTAAGTTTTATTATACATTCACTTAGTCAACAATAGACTTGGAAAAGCATGAAATTTAGGCAAATAAATATGTGACAAGTGTAATGTGGATTGTAGATCTTAAAGCTAATTATAGTACAACAAGTGACATAGTTTGGTTCATTGGTACCTTGCCTAGTGGCCTACATAGCCAACATATAGATGGTAGACCCCTTATTGTGATAAGTGGTGTCACACAATTTTTTAGTACATTGTCTAGTTAGCACATAGTTGGCACCCCCAACCACTCACATAACAACATGTGGGAGCCTCCCCATTCATTGTATGTTTTGAAATTTTAAAAAGGTTTTTGGGGTATTTTGTGTGATTTTTTGGTAAAAATTTTGAGGGCATAACTTCTACATGAGAAAGCATTTTGAGTCCTTTTTTCAAATTGAATGGGTTTTCTAAATATTTATATTAATGGTGTTGTTTTTGGTCACAACTATATGCAAGATATTATTTTGACATAATAGTTATGGATCAACATATGCCCTTGTTAAATGGTCCAAACTATATACTACATGGAAAATCAAGATTGAAACCTTGCTCTAGAGTAAGGGGTTACCCAAATATGTAAAGGAGGCTACTGATTCAGATGAAAAAAAGTATATCTATATAGATACAAAGGATGAGGCTTTTGGCACTATAGTTCTTCATGTTGACAAGATATGTGACACCAATATTAGCAATATCATAGATCCCAAGGAGTTGTTTATAAGATTTAGGAATTGTGTCACGTATTAACTCTACACAAATCCATAGGATGGAGGTTGAGATTGCTAATTTGATTATGGCTTCCTTTGATATCGTTGATAAATGTATTAGTCATTTCAAAAAATTCCAAAAATATATTTGAATTACAAAAGAATTACCTAGGGTGATAAGAAAAGGACACAACGTTGTGGAGAAGGAAAAAATATTAAACTTCTCAAATTTATCTTCAGCAATATTTATATGAGATACTTTAAATGCACTTGAGATATTTTAAATGCACTTTCCTAACTTCCCTCCACCGCCAACACCGCCAACAATTGATTAGATATTTAAGTACTTTTTACATCATCTAAATGTTCATAACAAATGATTAATTAACGATACGTCACCCAAAGGATCCAAGGCCATCGTCTAAATGTCCATAACAAATGATTAATTACTAATATGTCACCCAAACGATCCAAGGCCAACTCAACTGTAAATCCCAACACAATTTATACATGTTGCTCTTTAGCTGTTGATGACATGAACTGATAGTAAACAAATCAAATAACCAATAACGCATAACTTTGATCAGAAAACATAATAGAGAAATTACATGAGTAATGAGACAGCGTAGCCAAAAAGCTCACGTTCACCATGGGAATTAACGGCAGACAAGTCGTGGATTTCATTCACACTATTAATTATAAGATTTCCGGCTTCCTCACGAGGGAAGGGGTCTACGAGGACGAAAATTTGGCCGGACTACCGGGAGTCACCTACGTGGCAGGAAAAATGTGGCATACTGTAATAGAAAAAACCTGTGTCGTATTAGAAGTTTCTATGGTGTCTGCTGAGCACAGCTGGAGTCTTTTGGGCACTTGGGAGGGACAGGTATTGAAAGTTGCTATGGTGACCCCTCCGCATAAATCTGCCGTCTTTTCGGCACTCGGTAGGGGCGGGTTACGAATTCTAAATTTCTGTACATGATTTGAATGCGGTCTTGTTTCAAAGCCAGGTTCTTCCAAAGCGCAAAGTTCAAATTCCGCGTGATGTTATTTGTCGCTTCCTTGACACGTAAACGAGACGTGCCGTAATGTAGTGTCCCAGTGCTTTGTTTTAGTAACATTAATACTTTGAAGAGGCTTGTTACTACAGAACCAGGTATTCAAGCGGAACATAATGGATTCCATTTTATACAGAACTTTATACTTGTTATTATACAAAAATTCGCTATGAACTGTTCTCGTGTGGACGTTAGAAGCTATTACTCTCAGTTTTTCCAAAGAAACCTCGTCTGGATTTACAAGGGACGCATGTGTCACAAGTTATTTTGTTTTAGTTAGACTACCCCTACTTTGGAAGATGGTTTAGTGTGGGGAAGCTTGTTATTATAGAGGGATTCCAACTGGTGGAAGGCATTAAGATGTGCTGAGAGGAATGGGAATGAAATAGCTCACGGAATGGAAGCCCGTGGGCCACGCGCTGACAAGGTTGTCATTCTCAAGGCAGTAATTGTCGGCAAAGGTTTTCCGCTTTCCTCGGTGTTAGAAGATTTTGTGGGTGTAGCGGAAATTTTCAGACGGCAGTGGGACCACAGATTTTGTGGGTGGAGTGGAAATATTTAGCTGGCAGTGGGACCACAATGCTAGCACAAGGCGTTATCAAAGTCTTTGAAGTTGAAAGATTTAGCAAGCGATGGTGTCGTGGGCAGGAACGCCAATAACATTTCAAATATATACCTCTAAATATTCTTGTCTAACATGTCCTTATTTCTGTTAGAAAAATTAACCCAGATTTCACGCCTGTGCCCAACTGCGCTCCGAACCTTGGGCGAAACCGGATTGCGCTCCAGACATGGGCGAAGTCGGACTGCGTTGCCGCAATCCGGGATCCCGGCAAAGGGCGACATGACACCACACCTACCCTCTGACAGATGTGACGCTTGTGCGGCGATTGGTCAAAAACCCTAGTTGAGGGCCTGTCAGAGGACAAACCCCAATCCTCCTCTTCCCGCGGCTATATAAGGAGTCTCGGGTATTTCAGATTGTAGGAGAAGGAGCAAAGAAGAAGAAGAGAAGAAAAAGAGAAGGAGCAAGAAGGAGCAAGAGGCAAAGAAAAGTATCTCAGCGAGCAGTTTGACTCAGCTGATTAATGTCTGAGCAGCCGACTCGACATTTTGTCTGTTTAACTTATCTGCGGTGCGACTGCGAGATGATTGTAATTTCCTCGGTTGAGGAACTCCGTAACCCCGATTAATATAAATAAAGTTTCTTTGTTTGTTTCGGCATCTTTTAGGGTTTGCAGTTTGTTGTTCTCTGTTCCGGTTATTCTCTCCTCTCATACGGGTGTTGCCAAGCCAGGCAAACCCAGCGGCAGCCGCGGAAGAAGAACAAGTCTAAAGCGGCTTTCCAAGTTTGCTTCCGAAGTTTGCGGCTAAGACGGAGCGGCTCGAGTGCACGAGAAGTCCAAAGTTGGCCTCGGTCCCCTCTTCACCCTGCACGGTTCGTTGGTTGCTCGAGTTCGAACTTCGCCCAAATTTCGAGGCGAAGTCCGTCGCAGCCGCGAGTTCGAACTTCGCCCAAATTTCGGGCGAAGTCCGTTGCGGCCGCAGTGCGAACTTCGCCCGATTTGGGCGAAGTCCATTGCGGCCCGAAGTGCGCACTTCGCCCAAGTTTGGGCGAAGTCCGGCTGCGGCCGAAGTGCGCACTTCGCCCAATTTCGGGCGAAGTCCGTCGGCGCGGCCGAAGTGCGCACTTCGCCCAATTTCGGGCGAAGTCCGTCGGCGCGGCCGAAGTTCGAACTTCGCCCTAGTTCGGGCGAAGTCCGTCGGCGTGGCCGACGTTCGCACTCGCCCTAGTTTGGGCGAAGTCCGTCGGGCCTCGACTTGCAGCTGCTTGCTTGTCCGAACAGCGTCGTGCAGACTTCGGCGTGTTTAAAAAATAAATTTAAATTCTTCAAATTGGTATCAGAGCTGATAGTGCTGTGACACGGAGATAGAAGCATGGCTTCCGAGAGAAACTCGCTGCAGTTGCAGATCCCGCGATTTAACGGCAAGAACTACGATTCTTGGAGCATCCGGATGAAGATCTGTTCGGATCTCGGGAGCTATGGGAGTTAGTCGAGAACGGCTACCAGAACCGGTAGATGCGGCGGCAGCGCCGCCCTCTCTCGAGCGGACAAGGATTTGTTGAAAGAGCACAAGAAGAAGGACCGAAAAGGCCCTCTTCTACATTATGCAAGCAGTTGAGGAAACCATCTTCCCACGGATTGCATTGGCCACCAAGGCCAAGCGGGCACGGGAAACCCTAGCAAGTTCGTATCAAGACACCGACAAAGTGAAGTTGGTGAAGCTGCAGATGCTCGGGGAGACGGTTTGAGAACCTGCGAGATGAGCGAGTCCGAGTCGATGAGCGACTTCTTCACCGGACGGCCGACATTATCAACCGGATGCGGTTGAATGGAGAAAATGTCCGAGCGAGAGAATCATGGAGAAGATTCTCGGAAGTCGCACTGCGAAGTTTGACTCGGTTGTGATTGCAATCGAAGAGTCGAGGGATCGACAACCCTCTCGACGAGACGAACTCATGGGTTCATTGCAGACCCATGAACAGAGGCTGAGCCGTTCATCTCAGACCTCTCTGGAGCAAGCGTTTCGGGCTCAAGCCTCGGTCCGAGACAACGGCGGACAAGATTCCCACCACGGCGCTTCTAGTTCTCAAGGAGGGAGAGGCGAAGCGGGCGTGGGAGAAGTAACAAGCAAGGAGGGAGATCAAACCCTCATGACGCCGAGCCAAGTTGCAACTTTCATCGGCAAGGAGGAAGAGGCACGCGAGAAATCGGCAAGGAAGCTCTCGGCGAGAAGAAGGACATGTCAAAGGTCCAATGCTACTACTGCAACAAGTTCGGCCATTATGCCTCACGGTGCAAGAAGAAGATGGCGAACGAGAATCGAGAGCAAGCCCATTATACGGAGGAACCCGGAAATGCGGCGGGGAGGAAATGTATTGTCGACTTGCGGTATTGAAGAGGAGAGCAAGAAAAACATCCGGTATCTTGACGGTGGTTGCGGCAACCACATGGTCGGGAACAGAGAGATGTTCTCACAATTGAACGAGTCAGTCCAGTTCGAAGTCAAGATGGGAAACAACAACAAAGTTCATGTGATGGGGAAAGGCAAGATCCTCATCCGCACCGAGCACGGTGAAAGAAAAACAATTCAAGATGTTTTTTATGTGCACGGGTTGAAGCACAATCGCTAAGTGTTGGACAACTTGTGCAGAAGGGGCACACTGTACTGTTCAAAGACGGTGTCTGTTCCATCAGAGACAAATTCCATGGACAAATTGCTACTGTGTCCATGACAAAAAACAAAATGTTTCCGCTGTAGATTCAGAATGAATCTTTGATGTCTCTGAGTGCAGTTGAGAAAGATGCTACCTGGCTGTGGCATCTCAGATTCGGTCACCTAAGCTTCAGTGGCTCGAATCAAGCTGCACAGGATGCGAATGGTGAAGGGTTTACCCCTTATCGAGCAACCGAACCAAGTGTGTGAAGGTTGCCTAGTCGGCAAGCAGCACAAGGATGCATTCCCTGTAGGACAGTCTTGGAGAGCATCACGGCCATTGGAGCTGGTGCACTCAGACATTTGCGGTCCGATGCAGACCACCACGTTTGCCGGCAATAAATACTTCTTGACGTTCATTGATGACTTCAGTCGGAAGACTTGGATTTATGCCATCAAGCTGAAGTCAGAGGCATTTGCCAGATTCAAGGAGTTCAAGGCTCTAGTTGAGAAACAGAGTGGTTATTATGTGAAGACTCTCAGAACTGATGGAGGTGGAGAGTACATCTCCAACGAATTCCACAACTTTTGCAAGCAGCACGGAATTCGAAGACAGTTCACTGCCAGATACACGCCACAACGAATGGCGTAGGCGAGAGGAAAAACCGAACCATCATGGAAATGGCGCGAAGCATGATGAAGGCGAAGGGATTGTCGCATGAATTTTGGGCAGAGGTCGTAACATGTGTAGTCTACTTGTTGAACGGATGTCCCACCAAAAGCGTGAAGGACAAAATCCCTCAGGAGGCATGGAGCGGAGTGAAGCCAAGTGTGGCTCACTTGCGTGTGTTCGGGTGCATAGCATATGCACATGTTCCAGAAGAGAAGCGGTAGAAGTTGGATGATCGAGCGGAGAAGTGCATTTTCACAGGGTACAGTGAGCAGGCGAAGGCATATAGGCTGTACAACCCTGTGACGAAGAAGCTCATCATCAGCCGTGATGTAAAGTTTCTTGAAGATCAAGCCTGGAACGGGAAGTCCGAGACGGCCACTTAAATCCGAGCGAAGTTCGGTCCGTTGACTTGGAAGAAGGAAGTGTGCGACCACCGGCAACTTCTAGCGACAACGACGGTGCCGGCGATAGCACAGCCACTCCATCACGGTCGCCTCCACTTGCAAGTAGAATTCAAAATCTGAGGACTCCTGCGAAGACTCGGAGCTTGCAAGACATTTATGAGGCAACCGAAACCCACATAGATGAAGAGCACTCTGACTTTGCATTCTTTGCGAAGTTGATCCGGTAGAGTTCGAAGATGCAAGTCGAGAATCGGAAGTGGGTGCGGGCGATGGATGAGGAGATAGCGACCATTGAAAAGAATGAAACATGGCGGTGATGATCTTCCGAGTGGGGAAGAAGACCATTGGGGTCAAGTGGGTGTATAAGACAAAGTTCAACGCCCAAGGAGACATTGACAAGCACAAAGCCAGATTGGTGGCGAAGGGTTACAAGCGAAGTCGGGCATCGATTACCATGAGGTATATGCGCACTGTAGCCCGACTTGACACGGTTAGGATGATCCTGGCATTGGCGGCCCAACAAGGTTGGAAGATGTACCGAGATGGATGTCAAGTCGGCCTTCCTCAACGGAGTGTTAGAGGAAGAGGTCTACATAGACCAACCACCGGGTTACGAAATTGAAGCCCGGGAGGGCAAAGTCCTGAAGGCTGAAGAAGGCCCTGTACGGTTTGAAGCGGGCGCCCCGAGCTTGGTACGACGGATTGACGGCTATTTTCGGGAGAATGGGTTTCGAAATGCCCATATGAGCACACCACAGTACATGAAGACAAATGCGGCGAGGTGAGCTCATTTTCGTTTGTCCGTATGTGGACGATCCGATTTATACTGGCAACAACAATGTCCTGTTCGACCAATTCGGAAACGACCATGAAGAAGGAGTTCGAGATGACGGACTTAGGGTGATGAAGTATTTTCTCGGCATTGAAGTTGACCAATCGGCGAGATGGCATCTTCATTTCTCGGGGCAAGTATGCGAAGGATGTCCTGAAGCGCTTCAAGATGGAGGACGATAACCCTGCCATCACACTGCGACCACGAGGTTTGAAGGCGAGCAAGTTGGATACGAGGGAGGAATGTCGACCCAACCCTCGTTCAAGAGACTAGTTGGCGATCGATGTATTTGATCGCAACTCGGCCAGATCTGATGTTCGGAGTCAGTCTGATCAGCCGTTTCATGGAGACTCCGAAAGACACGCACTGGCAAGCAGGCAAGAGGATCTTGCGCTATGTCAACGGGACACGAAACCATGGCCTATTTTACGCCAGACAAGACCAGTTGGAGCTAGTGGGCTTCACGGACAATGGCTGAGGTGCAGCGATGCGATGATCGGAAGAGCACCTCCGGGTATGCTTTCCATCTCGGATCAGGGCCAGTATCATGGGCGTCCAAGAAACAACCCATCGTTGCGTTGTCCACAGCCGAAGCAGAATATGTCGCCGCCACATCAGCCGCATGCCAGGCAGTTTGGCTGCGAAGAGTTCTGAGTGAACTGAACTTTCCTTCGGATGGTGCGACAACAATTTTCTGTGATAACAATTCGGCCATTGCACTCTCAAAGGATCCTGTGTTCCATGGCCGGACGAAGCACATAGACATCCGGTATCATTTCATCAGAGAGCTGGTGAAATTTGGCGAAGTACAACTGCAATTTTGCAGGTCCAAGGAGCAGCTGGCTGACATCTTCACGAAGCCTTTGAAGGAGGAAGACTTCAGCAGATTGCGAGAGCAGCTTGGAGTCAAAGTGCTCGTGAAATCAGGCTTAAAGGAGGGTGTTAGAAAAATTAACCCAGATTTCACGCTTGTGCCCAACTGCGCTCCGAACCTTGGGCGAAACCGAATTGCGCTCCAGACATGGGCGAAGTCGGACTGCGCTGCCGCAGTCCGGGATCCCGGCAAAGGGCTGACATGACACCGCACCTACTCTCTGACAGATGTGACGTTTGTGCGGCGATTGGTCAGAAACCCTAGTTGAGGGCTTGTCAGGACCTGTCAGAGGACAAACCCCAATCCTCCTCTTCCCGCGGCTATATAAGGAGTCTCGGGTATTTCAGATTGTAGGAGAAGGAGCAAAGAAGAAGAAGAGGAAGAAAAAGAGAAGGAGCAAGAAGGAGCGAGAGGCAAAGAAAAGTATCTCAGCGAGCAGTTTGACTCAGCTGATTAATGTCCGAAGCGACCGAGCTCGACATTTTGTCCGTTTAACTTATCTGCGGTGCGACTGCCAGATGATTGTAATTTCCTCGGTTGAGGAACTCTGTAACCCCCGATTAATATAAATAAAGTTTGTTGTTTGTTTCCGGCATCTTTTAGGGTTTGCAGTTTGTTGTTCTCTGTTCCGGTTATTCTCTCCTCTCATACGGGTGTTGCCAAGCCAGGCAAACCCAGCGGCAGCCGCGGAAGAAGAACAAGTCTAAAGCGGCTTTCCAAGTTTGCTTCCGAAGTTTGCGGCTAAGACTGGAGCAGCTCGAGTGCACGAGAAGTCCGAAGTTGGCCTCAGTCCCCTCTTCACCCTGCACAGTTCGTTGGCTGCATGAAGTTCGAACTTCGCCCAAATTTCGAGCGAAGTCCGTCGCAACCGCGAAGTTCGAACTTCGCCCAAATTTCGAGCGAAGTCCCGTTGCAGCCGCGAGTGCGAACTTCGCCTGATTTGAGCGAAGTCCGTTGCAGCCTCGAGTGCGCACTTCGCCCAGTTTCGGGCGAAGTCCGCTGCTGCGGCCGAAGTGCGCACTTTGCCCAATTTCGAGGCGAAGTCCGGCTCGCGGCCGAGTGCGCACTTCGCCCAATTTCGAGGCGAAGTCCGTCGGCGCGGCCGAAGTTCGCACTTCGCCCTAGTTCGGGGCGAAGTCCGTCGGCGTGGCCGACGTTCGCACTTCGCCCTAGTTTGGGCGAAGTCCGTCGGGCCCCCGACTTGCGCACTGCGCTGTCCGAACAGCGCCGTGCAGATTTCGGCGTGTTTAAAAAATAAATTTAAATTCTTCAATTTCTTTATTTTCAATATGGTTGCATCTTCACCCAAAAATAGGCAATCTGTGTAAATATCCAATAAAATTAAAAAAAATTAATGACTTGTTCCGTCACATTGGAATAGGATGATGTTGAACCAGTTTCATCTGGTACTGACATTGTTTGGAGGGACGTTGGTAATGACATTGTTTGTTCATCCCACCAGGTTAGGGGTGGGATGATGTTCAACCAATTTTACTTGGGCAGTTGTTGGTTGGAAGGATGGTACTGAAGGTCTTAATCGCGATATGATATGTTTTTTTGATGTAATGATCATCAATGATTATGCTTGGTAAATTTGTGTTTAACCCTTGTCACTAAGGATTAGTTTGATTCTTCATAGTGTGTGTTAATCCAACCATTTTTTTTTGACGAGGAACCTTTTATATACAACATATCCGCAACATGTGAGGGGAGAGATTTGAACCTGGGCCTCTCGATGACTGGAGAGTTTTAACTACTCGCTCTCCAACTCCTCTACATGAGCGGATCAACCACTTTTTTTTTTGTTGTAAAGGCTTTTATTTTAATTTGATATAATTTTTTTTTCTTAAAATAAATTATAATTTTATAGATATAATTTTATAAAGTTAAATATAATAATTATTATAACGTATTTAGATTGAAAAAGTGTGATCAGTTTCTTTGTAATTAGTTGTATAGGAATGACATGAATCTCAATGTGTACATAGTGATATTAACAACATGCCTATTATACAATCCATGTGAGTGTGGTCTACCGGAAATGATGCCACTTGCATTATAGATGATGCGACCCTCGTCCAATCCTCACAGTGGATGTGTATAAGAAGTATTACTCAAAAAAAAACATGCCTATTATATATGAATTACTTAATTACTTGGCAAGATATGAAGCTTAGTTTTCTCTTTGAAAGTAATTTTTTTTAAAATATTATTTTTTACAATAAGTAAAGTTAACCTTAATATGTGATTAAAAAAAAACATGCCTATGTATGTGGGTCTGGGTGGATTGGTAAGTTGAAGTGCTTACCGAGAGGAGACTTAGGTTCCAATCCCATGCCCATGCATAGCCAGTAGCTCGACCCGACTCTTTTGCGTGTTGCACTTAACTGATGATGGTGATCTATTTCCTGCTTATCCGACGGTCCCCTTCGTGCCACATGTTAAACCAGACTAACGAATACGATGCGAACCATGTGCGTATGGCGGTCCCCTTCATGCCACGTGTTGAACCAGACCAACGAAGACGATGCAAACCCTGTGCATCTTGTGGTCCCCATCTCACGTCAAGTTACCATTAACAAAATGGTCGGTGTATTTTGAACCCTGTAGCACAGCTGATAATTATTAAAAATTGTGATTGTAACCAATTCATCTATGTAACCCCCAAAAAAAAAACATGCCTATTATACATGTATTACTTAATTACTTTGCAAGATATCAAGTTTAGTTTTCTCTTTGAAAGTAATTTTTTTTTTTAATATTATTTTTTATAATAAGTAAAGTTAAACTTAATATGTGATTCGGTTTTTTTTATCTCATTTATTTTATATATAATATCTTTTGTTATCTCTTTTTTTATATAAATTATGTAAATAAATATTTATATTAGCAATTATAATATTTTAATAATATAAATATATATATTTTTTCCCTTTTATAATTATAAGCTTTTAAATTAACATTTACAATTATCTTTATAGTATTTTTAAATTAACAATTACAATATCGAAACAAATGTTTTATGTGTATATAGAATACATTTTTTAAATTAACAATGACAATTTATTATTTTTATAGTATACAAATTTTTCTATATTAACAATTTTCTAGATTAATAATTAAAAAATTTCTTAATATTAATGTTATATTTCATTTTAAATAATGCTTTATTATAATCTAACTATTTTTATATAACACATATTATTAAATAAAAAAATAGTATTATTAAAAAATAATTTAAAATATTTTTATTATACATTAAAACTTTGACGAACATCATTTTATTTTTATAATTATTCTCTAGTTTAAAAAACTTTAATAAAATGTATGTTCATATCATTCTTTTCGTAATCAATTTTTTTTTTTTTTTTTTTTTAATTCTAAGAATATAATTTTTATATAAAAACTACTTTTTGTTTATTAGATATTCATTTTCATTTAAATGTAAATGATTGGTGTATTAAATTTTTTATTTATATTTTATTGTTATTATTATTATTTTTTGGTTAGTGTGAGAAACCCCCACGACCAATGCACAAGGTTGGGCAGACTCCTCAACCATGACCCCTCCTAAAGCTTAGAGCTATACTTATCAATATTCAACATTCATATTTTATACAGGAGGATACAACACAATAGTTTGGGCTTGGGCTCTTCTTGGGGAGGTTCAAGTTTCAAGGTTCAAACCGTAGCTTGTGTGTTAATCCTATATTGATAAGGTTAAATCTCGGTCGTACAAGGAGTCATGGTTGGGATGGAAATGCTCAATCCTAAACTTTGGTTGTAAGGGCTTATATATATATATATATATATATATATATATATATATATATATATATATATATATATATATATTTGAGTTAAAGGTAAAAATTTTATTAAAAAAACTGATCAGCTTATACAAATCCATTTTGATATCCTGCCTTTCTTGACAAGGCTCAAAATGAAGTTTTTTTGTTTTCTTTTATATGCCCAGGATCTCTAAATCCCTTGTTCTTTAAACATTGTCTTCTTCTTAATTGTATATGAACAAATATATTATATTATCTATCTATCTATCTATCTATATATATATATATATATATATATATATATATATATATATATATATATATATATATATATATATATATATATTGTTGTTTTATTATAATACATAGGGAATCAATAACACCATTACTTGTTGTAACTATAAATCCTATCCTATTAGATGAAGTCAATGGGACCTACTGATATTTAGGGCATTGAAATGAGGCAACCAATGGATAAAAACTTGATCGCTACCATCCACCTATTCCCTTCTGCATATGTTATGGTTTGAACCTTGGACATATATAAAAATATATTATTAATGAATTATATATATATAGAGAGAGAGAGAGAGAGAGAGAGAGAAAGAGATAGAGTGTTAGGACC
>JAQPPZ010003802.1:0-10732 GCA_028583015.1 Wollemia nobilis | reverse complement strand
AGGTATTGATTGTGCATTAAACTACACATTAGTGTTAGCGTATATTTGTTAGTATATTGTTGTTATTACATTATATTGCAAAATTAGGCATAACTTGTTATTTGTTATAACAAGTTCTATTTCAGTCTCGGATGGTTTCGTAACCTTCGGGCTATTATAGTCCTGCAAATATATTATTTAAACCTTCCCGTACATGAATATTATTTGTTGTTTACTCTAACATGGCATCAGAGCCAGAAGCGTGAGAAGAGAGAGAGGAGGCGGACGCTGGTTATTTGCTTGGAGAAAGTTTTGCAGGAAGCGGAAGGCTTCAGTTTTTTTTCCAGTGCTGGTCTGGAAAATTTTTATTTCTCAGCGCTGGATTGTGCGTTTTTTTTCTGAACGCGTAGTTAAAAAAAATAGACCTCCTGTGCGCTGTTTTTCCCAGCGCTGGTCTATTTTTTTTTCCCAAGCACCGCGAGATTTAAAAAAAAAAATGCGACGTGATTTTTTTTTAATCACGCCGTCCAATCGCGTGATTGAATTGAAAAAAAAAAACAATTTCCGCGTGATTGAATTGAAAAAAAAAAAAAAAATTTGCGCCCCCCCCGCGTGATTGAATTAATTTTTTTTTTTTGCGCGGTGCCCCCCGCCGCGATGTGATTTTCATCACGTGCGGTGGCCACGCACCCCCTCCCACCGCGACATGGCCACCCACCCCCTCCCTCCCCCCTTCCCCTCCCCTGCGTAGTGCTGCGCATCGCGTGCGCAATGCGTAGCGGGCTGTAGTCACGGCCACAACAGCAGCCATGGCTAACTGCAGCTACAGCCGCTATGGGCTGTCCAACTTCCGATCACCTGCTGCAGCCACGGGCTGTCCAGCCATAGGCTGCCTGCTGCAGTCACGCGCTGCGACCGCCATCGTGGCCAGTAGTAGAGGAGGGCACTGCGGCCACCTAGTAGAGGTAGCCACAGAGGGAGCTACGGCTAGGCGACCGCGCTCGGGTAGTGGACTGGGGACCCTCCTCAAATAGGAGGGGGCCCCTGATCCTATCGGATCAGCTCGCTAGTCCACTTGGTGGTGGACTATGTGGTAAGGCTCTGGGAGCCTGCAGGTCGCGGGTTCCAATCCCGCCAACTCCCCTTCAACAAAGGTAAAAAAAAAAATTCTTCCGATGTTTTTTTTCAATTATTTTGTTTTTTCTAAAGTTAAAAATTTAATTTTTAATTTTAATTTATTTTCTATAGTTTAACCTTTATAAATTAAAATTAAATTTTTTTAATTTGATTTTAATTTCTTTTTAAAGGTTTTTTACAAACTATATAAATTAAAATTAATATTTTTTTTAACTTAAGGTTATAAAATAATTGTTGAAAAATCATTTGTGGAGAGATTATTTTTTTTTAAGATAAAAAGAAGGGGGGTATTTTTTTTCAAAAATCAAAGGGGGAAAGTGAGTATTTTTTGAAAAGCAAATTTGGCATTATTGTAAAGGTGCATTTTCGGCTGCGCCCGACACCTAGTGGGTTATTCCTGAGGGCACTTTTCTTTGTTGTATGTTGCATATTTGATTTCTTGCACTATAACATTAAAAGTTAAAATAAAATTCACTCCCTAAGTCCCCGGAATAATTAAAACCCATCCGTGCAATTTATTGCACTGCAACGTTCGGTATTTGTGATACCTCTGGCCAGCACTTACAGGTAAAGTTGTTGTGATTGCACTACTATATCTGCCACCTAATATAGATGCTACAATGACGTCTGAGCTTGTTCTCTATAAATCATTGGGGAGAGATAAGTTTGCCATTTTGCATTTTTTTACTCCATCCACTACCCTTAATCGTTCTTGTGTTTAGGCGTAAATCCTGACGAAGTATTCTTCATAGTGTTTAGGGGAAGTTACGTCCCATGCATGAGAAGAATCTTCTATGGTAGGTGCCATCAACAAGGCGATTCCCTTTCAGTACTGCTTATGTTCCATGTATCGTATGATCTCTAAAGATCACCTATAGTTTCCCTCACGTAAGGGCGGGTGATTTTTTGTTGATATTTCTAAATACCTATAGTTTACCTCATGTAAGGGCGGGTATTTTGTATGGTATAACGGCCTAGAAAAAGGTATATCGAAAGGGGGACCAATTGGTGTTATAAGGAATCATCATGTCTGCAAAACTAATGATTGATTCTCATCAGTTGTTGAAAGGTCCTAATTACACACCATGGTAAAATAATATGAAGGCCATCCTAGCAATGGATGATTTATTGGATGTTGTATCTAGAGAAAAACCCAGACCTTCACCTATTGCTGGTGCTACAGCTCCATCTACTACTCAAAGAGACTTTGATAAGCTAGACAGTAAAGCAAAAGTGCTCATCTTGCTTGCTGTGTCTGATGAAATCCAACCCCATATTGCTGACTATGCAACTAGTAAAGCGGCATGGGATGCCCTTAATACTATATATGAGAGAAAGAATGATTCCACCATTCTATTTCTTAAATATCAATTACACATTCTAAGCATGAAGAAGGGTGAGACAGTTGAATTCTTTCTTTGCAGAGTTTCTGAATTGAAAGCAAAGTTGAATTCTTTGGGAGAACTAGTTGAAGACAAGCTCCTTACTTCAGTTGTATTGAGAGCTTTACCTGATTCTTATCGGGTGTTGATCACTTCCCTTCAGGTATCACAACGAAAAGTTACTTTTGTAGAATTGGTTAATATGCTTCAATAGGAGGAAGCATGCCAACTACATTAACACTGCTTTCTACATTAACAGGAAAGGGCAGAACCAGTAGAAGGGTAATTTTCAGAAGGGAGGGAATTCACAAAAGGATTCAAAAGGGAAACAAACTCAACAACCTCAACAGAAAAAGAGATATTGCAAGATCTGTGACAAAGAAGGTCATGATACAAATAGATGTTGGCATAAGAATAAGCAATCAAAATAGAAAGGTCGAAACAAACCACAAAAGAACAAACAACAAGTGAATGTTGTTTTTGAAGAATCTGACACAGATTCTAAGAGAGCCCACAAAGTTCTCATGACTACCATAGTGTCCAAGCAGATGAATCCTATATGGTATGTTGATTCTGGTGCTAGTAAGCATATGACTGGTGACAAATCATGGTTTGAGTCTTTTTAGGCCAAAGAGGGCAAACCTGTCACTATTGCTGATGATAAAACCTACAAGGTTCAGGGAGAAGGCACTGTTTTAGTCACTCTTCCTGATGGCAAGTGTCAGATTGATAAAGTTATCTATGTTCCAGGATTGGCAAATAATTTGTTGTTAGTCACACAAATTCTGGACAAAGATATGGTTGTGAAATTTAGTGTTGAGGGAGGCAAGAAGTGTTGTTCTATTACCAGGAGGGGTAAGAACATTGCAACTGCTTCATATAAGCATGGCTTATTTGCCTTAGATACTATCTCTACTCCACATGTTGCCATGACAGTCTCTACAAAGGAGGCAACTTCCCTATGGCACAAGAGATATGGACATTTGAGTTCTGGTTACTTACTTGAGATAAGTAAGTATGAGATGGTAAAAGGTCTTCCTTCCCTTTCTACCACTTTACCAGTTTTCTCTGACTGCTTGGCAGGAAAGCAGCATAGAGTGCCTTTTGAAAATAGCTCTACAAGAGCAAAGAAACCTTTGGAGTTGGTTCATACCGATCTGTGCGGTCCCTTCACTCCCAAAAGTTGTGGGGGTAAGAGGTATTTTTAGTTATTTGTGGATGATTACTCACAAAATATGTGAGTATTATTTCTTCAACTAAAATCTGAAGCATTTGGCTTCTTTCAACAATTCAAGAAATCTATTGAGAAGGAGTCAGGGACTTCTATAAAGACCCTTCGCTCAAATCGAGGGGGGGAGTTCACCTCTAAAGAATTTTTTGCATTCTTGAAAGAAAATGGGATCATAAGACAGTTAACTACTGCTTATACTCCTCAGCAAAATGGAGTTGTTGAAAGGAGGAATTGTTCCATCATGGAAATGGTTCGTTGCATGCTCACAGGAGCTAGACTTGAGCAACTATATTGGGTAGAAGCTGTCACCACAACAATATATCTATTGAATAGGGCACCCACAAAGGCCCTACAAGGAATGACTCCACAGGAAGCATGGAGTGGTAGGAAACCCTCCATTTCTCATCTACGCATTTTTGGCTGTAAAGCTTTGATGCACATACCAAAAGAGAAAAGGAAGAAGCTAGATGAGAAGACATTGAAGTGTATTCTTCTTGGGTATGATGAGCACTCTAAGGGTTATCGTTTGATTGATCCCTTGACCAAGAAGATTCACATAAGTAGAGATGTTGTTTTTTATGAGGATTTCACATCAACAAACACATCAGATGTATACCTAGACCTTGTGGAAACTCAGGTTCTTAAATCTCCTTCATCAAAGGTTGGAGGTTCTTCTGGATCTTCTTCAACACCTAAGAAGAAGAATCCAAAGTGGTATACAAATACAATCAAAGACTCTAAGCTATCTACTCCACCAGATTTGACTTTGGATAGGCCTCATACTCGTAGCATGGCTCGACAGGAGAAAGCTGCAATAGAGAATACTGGGGTTGATGATCTATGTCAATCTTTTGAAGAACTTTTTGTAGATCCAGCAAGAGATACAGAAGATATGGATATTGATAGTGATAAGGTGTTTATGTCTTCCATAGATGATCTTGAACCTGCATCAGTACAAGTTGCTCTCGGTGAGCCTCAGTGGAAGGCTGCTATGGATGCAGAGTATAAGTCTTTGATGAAAAAAAAACTTGGAAGCTTGTCAATTTGTCGCACGAAAAGAAGCCCATTGGCTGCAAATGGGTGTATAAAGTCAAGTATAAAGCAGATGGGACAATTGATAAGCATAAGGCCCGTATTGTTGCAAAGGGCTATGCTCAAAAGGAAGGCATTGACTACGAGGAAACTTTTCCACCTACTGCTCGGATGACCATAATTCGAGTTATTTGTGCTATGGTAGCATAGTTTGGGTGGAAAGTTCATTATATGGATGTCAAAAGTGCCTTTTTGAATGGTGATCTCCAAGAAGAAGTCTATGTGACTCAGCCAGAAGGATTTGTAGTGGAAGGCCAACAGCAGAAAGTTTGCTAGAAAAATATCGCATGACTGATTGCAAGCCAATGGCAACTCCGATGGAGACTGGACTTCAGTTATCACGATATGATGATTCACCTCAGGTAGATGGTACTCTCTATTGATAGTTGATTGGGAGTCTCATATATCTGACCAATACTAGGCCAGATCTCGTATTTGCTGTCAACTATATTTTGAGGTTCATGCAAGATCCTAAGACCACTCATTGGAAAGCAACAAAACATGTTCTTCACTATGTCCATGGCATAATGGAATATGGCCTAGAATACAAGAGGAACAACAAATTCTTCTTGCAAGGATACACGGACTCCGACTATGCCGGATCATTTGATGATCGTAAGTCAAATTTAGGATATATTTTTCATCTAGGATCTGGTCTTGTCTCTTGGCATAGCAAGAAGCAACAGGTGGTTGCTATTTCATCAACAGAGGCAGAGTATCACGCCGCACATGAAGCTGTGTGCGAAGTGATATGGTTGCATCGCATTCTGAAAAGTATGGGTCATCCATCCAAATCTCCAATACACTTGTTTTACGACAATCAGGGTGTTCTGAACCTAGTCAAGAATCCAGTCCATCATGAAAGAACAAAGCACATTGACACACAATGTCATTTCATTCGAGATGAAGTTTCGAAGCACCAAATTCAGCTTCAACACATTCCCATCGATGCTCAAGTTGTAGAAATTTTCACTAAGGCACTTGCATGTGTCAAATTTGAATTTTTTCGTAGCTGTCTTTGTATTGCAAAATGATGTAATTAGGGGGGATGTTAGTATAGCTAATAGTTATATCTGAAAGCACAAGATATCGGGCGAAGGAAACACTAATTGCGATGCATCCAAAATCAAATACGCTTAATTCCTAGAAATGTAGAATGCATGAAATGAAAGAGACGCATTGGAATGAGATACAAGCAAATGGAGAAAACACAACCCTTTCATTAAAATCTCTTGATATCTGTTACAAAGATGCCTCCTCCCTTTTTAGGGGCTAGGAGCGTTAAAATAATTTTATTACAATCGAGACTTAAGGTTCCTCTTTCCGCATGCCCACACTTGATATGGGCGGGCCAAGACGATGTCGCCGCTGATGTTGATGAGTCCTTGACCTCTGCTGCTCCTCCTGTGAAAAAAGAAACAACGAATATGTCAGTAGCACCTGCTGCACATAAGAAGTGTTTATTCTCTAAAATTGCCAAAAGATGCATATAAACATTTGTCTGAAACAGTGAGTAAAGTGAGTCCAAATGGCCTGAAAACCTGACAGAAGACAGAAGATATTACCAGAAGGCCGTTGCCACTGAAACAATCAGCCAATATGCCTTCATCTGGAATTCGTCCCTGGGTAGGATGAATTCTGACTGCAATTCATCCCTGGGTAAGATGAATTCTACTGTGTTGGAAAATCCGAACTGACACTGCTCCAATGTTGACTCCCAAGACCTCCAAAACACCTGCAAACAAGGGGGTTATGTAATTGGGGCCATTTTGGGACGACCCTGATGGTTGATTTCTCCCAATTTGGCCTCTATCCTCGGGAATTCGATGTCGCCACCTGCAAGTTAGTAGGACAACAAAGTGACAAAAGGCATGATAAAATCTGATCAAAATGTTATGAAATTGAAGCTATGAGTTAACCAAACAGAATGACATGAGATGCAACCTAAAACAATAATCTGGAATGCTTTTAAAACAAAACTTGGAAAATGCGGGGTGCCCAAGTGGGCCTCCCACCGTTGGCACTTGATTTCGGAGCCAATCCACTAGGGATGGGTCCAAAACCTCTTAGGATTGGGATGTCTGCAAATTGGTGGTGTGAGGTGGTCAAATGTTGGGTTTGGGTTGGATCCATGCTTCCAAAAGCCACCCAATAACCTCCCTTGCGAAAGAGATTAGTGGATGTGATAAGGTGAATCAAAAGGATGCAAGTGGGTAATCAATCGGACAACACTTCGTTGCTTGAAATCACCTCCAATCTGTCCTTTTGGGTGAGAAAAGTCCCACCTTTTATAGACCCATGGGGTCTCTTTTGAGAGGGAAGCATAAGCACCATGTGTTTGTCATAGGTGCCATGTGGCAGTCAAGTCTTCCCATGAGGTAGGGGAGTCCTCCATGACTTGGGCTTTCATAACTGCCCTTGTGACAGTCCTCTAATGTCTATCTGTCCACCCACACACGTGTGCGAGGCAAGAGTCATCAACTGACTATCCTGGGATGCCACTTGGCACCATTCTTCTTTTTTCCTGTTAAACTCAGAATTCGTCCCTACCAAAGACGAATTCAGAATTCGTCTCTGGGTGAGACGGATTCCATTTTGAATTTGTCCCTGGGTGAGACGAATACTGAGCAAAGTTTCTAAATGTACCAAATTGCCTCTTGACCTTACAAAATTGCTATGAAAGTGGTTAGGACCACTGTTTGACCTCTAAGGGCTGCCCTGGGGGCTGTGTTTGTCAAAGCGATCAGTTTTTGCAGTCACATAATCGGATTGGTGTTGTTTTGGTGTCTACAGATGCCCCTTTTTGGGATGCGCTATGCATAGCGCAGTGCCGAGCAAAAATAGATAACCAAAGCACTAATGATTAGGGTTTCTTGGTAACCTAACCAACTTTTGATGCCCCAATCATGGAAAGGGCATGCATTCTTGAATCCTTGCTTCTGACGAGCTAAGGAGTTTGATTTCAAGTGTTAACCTATTTTGGTGAGGTGTGACTTGAGCTTGGACATTGATCAGTCATGATTAGGCAAAGGGTGCAACCTTTTATCCTCAGGGGAACCTTGTGTTCATGATTCACAAAATGCCAAGTGTTTGATTGATTCGATTATTGATTGTTTATTGCCCCAAGCAGGAGCGTTATTGTCTTTGTCAATGATTCTTTGAATGCATGTCATTTTCCTTAATTGGGTGTGTGATAGTTGATTGGTGACTAAGTGTGACTACCCCCTCAAGCGACGAATCGATGAGGGAATGACCTTCATGAGAAAAATGACGAGTCGCTTGACCCAAGATGACTTGTGCAAGGGTGCCTTTAGATGTTTTACCATTTAAGAATGTGCAATTTTTCCAACATTTGGACCTATTTTTGGTGGGTGTTAACCCTTTTGGTGATGCCATAATGGGGTGAAATCATCAAAAACCCTTCTTCCTGTGGAGCGGTCCAGCTATGGTAGCATTCTTGGGGAAGTAAGAGAGTGACAATTTGAACCCCGACATCGAATTTCTTTGCCTAGAGGTTAAGTGCAAGAGCACTTGTGTCCGGAAATGCTTATTGCTATGTTTTTGTGTTGCGTTTATTTGTTTTTTTTGTTGTTTTTTGTGACACCATTTGGTGATTAAATTATCGGAAATCCGTCTTCCCGTGGAGCGGTCCGACTATGGTAGCCTTCTTAGGGAGTAGGATAGTGATAATTTGCGACTCCAATGTCTATTTTGTATGTGCTGGATGTCAGGTGCAGTAGCACTCCTATTGGGCAAATTTATTATCTGTTTTTAGTGCATTTTTGATCATTTTTTGATGTTTTTGAAGTTCTAGCCTGAATTCGTCCCTGGGTGGGATGAATTCCAACGGTAGAATTCTTCCCTAGGTGGGATGAGCGCTAACCAGAGTGCTCATACCAGTCAAGGATGAATTCCAGCTTAGAGGTCTATTTAAGGGCCAAAACTTGAATTTGGGCTCATTTGTGTCATTTTTTTTCTTGCGATTTTGGAGCTCTGGGAGGAGGAGGTAATTCTACGAAGTGAAGCGCTGCTGGAATTCTCTCTGCCATCATGAGTGCACAAACTGGTTCGAGTGGCGGAGCCAAGGTGAAACCTGTAAGTGCCTCTTAGAGTTTATTTTTAAAATTGCACTTGTTTTATTTGACTGTTTTTGTGATGATGTTTTTCAAAATATGTTTTAAAACTTAAACCCTGAAACTGGATTTAAGACAACTAAGTTTTACTGTACAATTAAACGTAACGTAAAACCTAGGTAAAGAATTTTTCTTATGACTAAACCCTAGGATAACGGAACGTAAAACCCTAAGACGTATTATTTTTTTTTGTTTTTGAATTTTCTTTTTATGTTGTTTTTGAATTAATCAGTTAAGATTAGAAACCTTGGAACTGAAGATTTGTTTTTTTTTTTTTTATTTGAATTTTTGCTCTTGTTATTGCTGTACAGTTCTTTTCCATGATTTTTTTTTTTTTTGTTGAATTGTTTTCTTTTGCAAGTTAGGAGCCGGTACCGTGTACCTGCTGCTTTTACTGAGGTGCAAGGTGCACTGACTGATGATGATTGGGAATGGCTTGATGCCCTTGGGCTCAAGCAGGTGTCTCGACTGGATCCTGTGGTCTCGGATCAGGCCTATCTGATGGCCCTGATCAAACTTTGGGATCCGCGGACCAACACGTTCCATCTCCCGATAGGGGAGATGACTGTGACTTTGGAGGATGTCTATCGATTGCTTCAGATTTCGATAGATGGACTGCCCATTAGGACATCACCGCGTGATTAGTGGACTACTGTACTTACAAGATGCTTTGGGCATGGGGGGTGGCTGGGTGTAACGAACCCAGTGGAGACAGCCAAGGTGGACTGCCAAGCTGGCAAGATTTTGGTTGGCTGGTGGCAGGAGAGGGGGGTGTTAGGAGTGAGGCACGCATTCTTGATGGGCCTCATTTCTAACATTCTTCTACCTGATTCGTCAGGCGTGAGGTTCTCGTGGAACCTGTTGGATTTGGTGTGGCAGTTGGTAGAGTGCTCGATAGAGGCACCACTGATTTTGAGATGGGGACAGACATTGTTGGCATAGCTCTATGGGGAGCTGTATGGGGTCCACTGTCGGCAGCAGAAGGGGGTCAGCTGTAGTTATTTGCTACAGTGCTGTGGTTGGCAACACATAGCAGTTGAGAGGCCAACTAGGTTACCATGGATGACTCGGACGACGATGGATGATGTGGAGATAGGCTATGCAGTTTTGTGGCAGTGGTCTGCGGAGCAGGGGCAGAGTCGGCGATGGGTAGGTGCTGTAGAGCATTATACTGATGCCTTCTCTCGGCTCACTCTAGGGGAGGTGGTTTGGTGCCCTTATCAGGACTGTCTGGCCTGGCTGAAGGCTGGAGAGTGGCTTTGACGGGTACGTAGGGAGCGGTGGTTGATTGGGTGGCACGGGACCGAGCATGAGTTTTTCTCATATAGTCGGGTTACACGACATTTTGGGGTGCACCAGGGGTTTCTTGGTGAGCCCGTGGTCTATCGATGCCAGGGAGATGAGAGAGGTCTAGATCGACCGGTCATCGCGCCATTGGGCGAGGAGTCAGATGTTGTGATTGACGTCTCGGACGTGGATGACGTCGGGACTACCACTGAGTATGACTCGTGGTGGGTATTACGGCGATGGAGAGGAGAGGGGCCACTGGGAGGCACGGATGCGGTAGTGGGGGGTGCTGAGGCAGCTGGGGATGATTGGGGAGTTCCGTTGGATGACGCGGACATGGTTGATGTGGGGAATGAGGATGTTGATTTTGGTGCTCCGGATCAGCTGGACATGTAGGATGTGGAGGAGCAGTGGGAGCTAGAGTTGGCTGCTATTCCAAAGGGTCCTGTTTGTCAGGCAGATACAGAGAAGATGGAGTCTGAGGTATGCAC
>JAQPPZ010003801.1:0-111963 GCA_028583015.1 Wollemia nobilis | reverse complement strand
TGAATTAGCAGTATGGTATCAATAGTAATTAGCCACCTTTATCTAGTTAGCTCGATGAAGCTCCTCCATCCAAGGCCTCCAATTAGGAAACTAAGTTATCAAATGCTTGTGACCATCCCAAGAATCTATCCAAAAATTTACCTGTTGACCATTATGAATGATCCAAAATAAAATTTTCTTTATCAAATCCTCACCAGTATTAAGAATTGCTAAAATGGGAGACCCTTTGGTATGAAATTGATAGCGAATAAGATCTTCAGGATTTTTGTTCTCAGCATATTTATCACGGAGATTATTGGCCCAAAGAGCATTGGGGTTATGCAACATCCTCAAATATAATTTAGAAGCTAAAGATTTATTTTTATTAATAGAAGACCAGAATCCTAACCCCCTTCATTCTTAGGAAGACATAAAGTGTCCCATTTCACCAAGGCCCATTTTAGTTTCTCCTTAGTACCACTCTAAAGGAACCAATGACTGATTTGATCTAGGTCTTGAAGAACAACCTTTGGGATATTCAACATGGAAGAAACATAAATAGGAATAACTTGAAGGATAGATTTTACCAAGGTGATTCTACCCCTAGAAGAAAGCCACCTATTGGTCCACTTTCCAATTTTCTTCTTGACTTTGTCCAACAACCAATTCCAATATTTTTTTCTGCCTTTGAATATTGATAGGAATACCTAAATAAGTGATCGAAAGGGAGGTCTTCTTATATCTTAATTTATCCAAGATAATGGATTCCTATCTAGCAGAGTAGTGAAAGAAAATAACTTTAGATTTATCTTCATTGATCAATTGCCCAGTATCCTTAGAAAAATAGCTAATTATTTTCTTAATATTAGAAGCTTCCTTAACTATAGCTTTACCTAAAAGAGTAGAGTCATAAAAAAATTGAATATGGGAGATAGGTCTAGCTCCATGAGCAATGGTAAATCCCTCAAGGGTTTTGTTTTCTCTCTTTTTGGTTATAGTCCTACCCAAGCATTCAACAAGAATGATGAATAAATAAGGGGATAGCGGGTCACCTTGCCTAATACCTTTGGAAGTTAGGAATGACTGACAAGGCTTGCCATTGATAAGAACTAAGTAGGAAACTGAAGAGATACATCCCATAATCCAATCCATCCAATCCTGAGAGAAACCAAATTGCCTCAAAAATTTGACAAGGAAGTGCCAATCCACTCTATCATAAGCTTTGGATAAGTCTAACCGAATGAACATAGAAGGAGATTTTTGCATATCCATGGAATGGATGGCTTCTTGAGCAATAACTATCTCATCTACTATTTGATGCCCTTCCACATAAACCCCTTGTTCAGGGGAAATAATCTTATGCAAAAGAGGCTTCTACCTTTTTGCCATGATCTTAGTAATGATTTTGAGAAGAATATTACATAAAGCAATAGGTCTAAAAGCTGAGATATGATCAACCTATTGAGATTTTGGAATAAGAGTAATATACGTTTTATTGCTAACCTTCAAAATTTCTTTAGCTTTCCTAGCTTCTTCCACCACCTCTAATAAATCAACATGAAGGATATCCCAGAACTCTTGGTAAAACTCAATGGGAAAACCATCAGGACCTAGGGTTTTCTCTTTTTGCATTTTAAAAACTACCTGTTGAAGCTCATTGATAGTAATAGGAGCATTCAACATAGACTTCTCCTCAAAAGTGATAAGAGAAGGGTTTGCTTGAAGAACATTTTATTGAGAAGCTGAGTCAAGAGGAGTAGTAAAAATATTGGAAAAGTAATCAACAACAATAGAATTCATGCCATCCCAAGTGTAGACAACATATCTAGAATCTAATTTCAAGGAAGAAATAAAGTTGTGAGATCTTCGAGCTAGAAGAGGTTTGTGGAAGAAATTTGTGTTTCAATCTCCTTCTTTGAGCCATTGAATTCTAGACTTTTTCTTCCATAAGAGTTCTTCTCTTTTTTCCCATTCCTCTAACTGAGTTGTGAGTTTAATTTCATCTGCACTTCTACTCTCTGTGAGGTTATCTAAACATATTTTCTTATTCAAATTTTCAATTTGAGCAATAACTTCATTTTTTTTACGAACATCCCCAAACTCCTTCCAGTTCCAAGTCTTGATTTTGTATTTAATGTATTGCAGTATTTTGGAAAAATAGAAAATCTTAATACCATACCTAGGCTTACATTCCTTCCACCATTGTTGCACATGAGATCTAAAGGAATTCTCCCTGAGCCACATTAATTGAAAACAAAAAGGAGAGAAACTCACATTGGTTTTCCACATTTCCACTATGACTGGCCAGTGATCCAAACCAACATTATTAAGTCTTCACTTTAGGAATGTGACCATGGATTATGAAATTTTTAGAGAGCAAAAACCTATCCAATCTCTCCATAATACAAGCTAAGCCTTGCCTTCTATTAGACCAAGTCATAAGGCCATTATCTGGTTGGATGTCCACAAGATGGAGGCTTGCAATATATTCACTCATGAGGTTAGTGCTTCTATCCAAATTTCTATTTTCCCCCATTTTATCATCTAGAGAGAGGATGGTATTGAAATCTCCTCCGATAAAGATCCAAGATTCAATAAAATGAGAGATAATATAACTTATATCCTTCCACTGTCTTATTTTTCCTCCAAAGTAGTCGAAGCATAAAAAATAATGCAGAGCATAAATTGGTTAGAATGTTTACTTTGAATAGCTATGGCTAAAAGATCCCAAATGCCAACCATATTGTGAATAACTACCTCTTTTGGGTCCCAAAGACAAGCAATGGCACCAAAAGTCCCCTAGGAATTGAGGGAAACCACTTTTCCAACTGGACAAATTTTACTAACAATTGAGTCCATATCATCTATTGACATCTTTGTTTCTTGAAGGAAAATAAGATGTGAATGATTTATCTGAATCATTCTTCTAATTTCATTTTGTTTTGAAAGAATTTTTTTTTAAGAAAAAAACCCCTTGAGGGGCCACCTTGGGACCATGACCAGGGGGTTCTACACCATAAAATTCACCCGGGAGTCATGCTTGGCCCTACCCACACCAATATTATTAATTGGATTTTGGGTACCCAATTCAACTTTTTGGTAGGGTGAAGATTCAAACCTGGGACCTCCCTTGGAGGATTGCTCTCTCCTCTCCAACTCACCTACAACACTTGGGTCTTGAAAGACTCGCTTTGAGCCCTCTAATATTCTAAGTGATGATATTTATTAATACCAGGGCTAAAAAAGTTGGAAAGGGCATTAATATTACCTTACTCTACAAGCTTTTCACCTTTTTTTAACATATGATATTGATTGGTCTTGCGACCTGCCTTTTGATTAGAATCCATATTCAATTTTTTTTTCCTTTTTCTTGACTTACTCCAATTGAATCTAATATGTATTATAACCTTGAAGAATGCTCGTACACAACCAAAGTGTTACTAGAGGATTCAATAGAGTCTATATTGGGACCTGTATTATTTGAAGTTTTGACATTTAAAAGATTGTTTTTCTTGTGTAAGTTTTCTCCATTTTTTATGTTGAAAACCTTTGATTTGTTGGTTTGTCTTTGAGTTTTTCATTTCATATTTAAATTGTGTTTCTAAGATTTTTTTTTCCATTATTTCCTCTTCCTCACTTGGGACATCATTCATAGAAAGGATTTCAAACATATTAGAAGATGAATTTGATTGATCCTTCATAACTGGTTTTTTTTAGTGTTTTTCTTCTTAGGCATTTGGAAACCTACTGAGTTTATATCTTCTTTCTTTTGATAAGGAATTTTATTTGGGCAAGCACTAGCCAAATGACCATATTCATGGTAAATTCTACAACAAAAAGGATTGTTCTCATAGTCCACTACTTGCTCCCAAGTGTCTTCCTCAAATTGTAATGTGATATTTTTAGGTAAGGGTTTGTCAAAATCCATTAAAACACAAATTCGAGGATAAATAATATGTTCAAAATTTTGAGTACAATCAACAATCATCATAAAAGTTCCTAAAGAGTTTATAATTGAAGAAAAAATAGTAGGATTCCAAAATTCAATAGAGAGGCCAAAAAGTCTAACCCACACGGGAGTTGTAGAAGGCATCTCTTCTTCAAGTTTAAATTTAGTATGCTAGGGCTTCATGAAAAGCCCAACCCTTCCAAAGAACCAGGGACCCCCTTGAAAATTTTTCTCTCTATCTTCATTATTAGAAAATAAAACAAGAAAATAACCATTTGGATAAATAAAGATTTGTAACTCACCTTTAGTTTTCTTGCTTTTTGCAGCCTAGACTTTGAAAGCAGATAGGCTCATATGTAAACCCATGAACCAACAAATTAGTCCTCTTTTTTCCAGATCTTCAATGCCAATCTTAATGTTACCCATATCAAGCTTAACAATAGGAGTTCCATCAGCTGCTTGAAGACATCCTGACTCCGTTTTCCTGGGATCAATCTTAGGCATTCTTAGAGGTTTATGGGAAGCCCTAAGAGTAATATTAGCATTGGGCTGAGGCTGTCCATCGTGGAGGGCATCCCTAAAACTCATTTTTGGGGCTGAGTCTTCGAAATTCTCACCCTTGATTTATAGTAGATTTATTTTGTAGGTGCACCTTAGCACCAAAATCACTTGAGATTTGAGCCATTTTTTGATCAGTTGCTTGAAAATTATTTTGTGATCTCTTTAATCCTTGCCCTAAATGTCATGGAAAGGTATGGTTTTCACTTTTATTTTGTGCAGCAAATTGGAAGTCGTTGTCACTCAAGCTCATAGCATGATCTATTAAGAGATAGATTTCTAATCCATATTGAATCCCTTGTAACATATCTTGCTAAAATCTTGAGTAGAAACCACAAAAATATTGGTTGCTAGGACCCGAAGGCCCTGAAAACCAACCTATGGAGCTGCTTGCACTCAAACCAGATGAAATCCTCGCACAATCGCTTGCCAAAAATATTGTTCACACATAGGGATGTGCTAGGATCTGTGTTGCTCCAAATGATGTGAAAATTGGTGGAGACGTTATAGGGTTTTTCAGGCATCTACCCTTAAAATTTCCTTACTTTGATCTTCAATCCAAACCTCTTTTACTGATTTTATTGTACTAATTCTAGATGTTGTTGAAAATATGACCTAAAAAATAAATAAACCAAAAATAGAGCACCAAATGAACAACAACCATTTACAGAAATAAATACCCAAACACAATGCTGCTAACAAAATGGAGGAGGAAGTATTATTTTTATTATGATCATGATTATGATGATATTACATTCAATAATATTGATACATTTAATAAGATTACAAAATAGTTAGATGTGGTTTCTATAACAAAAACCTAACTGGATTCCTACCGCTGAGCACTTAAATATTGCTTGTTTTAAATTATCAAATCCTTAAGCATTACAAATAAAACAATTAATTAATGTTCTCCAAAAATATCCTCCTTAATGCTTAAGGTTCCAATGTTTTCGTAATTTCTCAAACAAAACTTTCTTCATGCTTTCAAACTGCAACATCCACCCTATTTTTTTGGTCACGATGTGTCCTCTAATATTCCAAGTGCATCACACAAGGAATTTTTTTTATTGGTAAGAGGGGTTTTGAAAGGATCCTGTAACCTTTTACAAAAAGAGGAAGGTTGGGATAAGAGTTTCCAATAAAAAATAGCCGAAGAAACAAGCCCTTGTGGTCTATTGGAGAAAAACAACTAAAATAGAAAAAGATAAGCTCACATAGGAGCAAGAAAGGAAGCAACATGGGAAGAGAAGATAAGCCCTCGCATGGGAAACAAATAAAACCTCACAGTTACACATAAATTTGAAAAGACTTTTTTGCACAGGAGAAATCCTCATAGTTACACACAAAATTGAGAAGGATTTTCCTGCACAGGATAAAACCTCACATATTTAGAAGGCCCAAAAAAAATAATGAAGCAATATAGTGCAAGGCCATCCATAAATAAAATAGGACCATCCATAAAAGAAATGTGACCACCAAAAAACCAGCATAGGTCCATCCACAAAATAACCCAAGGCCATCCGCAAAACAACACTGGACCATCCGCGAAAACCTCCTTGAGAGTTTTTTTTTAATAATATTTTCTTGCTTAGGGAAAAACACATAGTTTTGGAAGTCTCGGAGCACAAAAAACTCCACAGGACCTAATGCTATAACACCAGCACTGAGCAGATCCACAAAGATAGTCCATGCAGGGTCATACACATGCCTAAAAATGGAATAATCAAAGGAGATCACAACAAGCCATGTGATCTCCCAATGAAGAAAGGTGAAGCACAAATAAAAATAAATGACTGACACCCCAAAATGAATTTTAATAAATTTATTTTCAATAAATTCATTCTGCAGTAAGAAAATGGTTTCTATGCTGGTTGACACCCCAAAATGAATTTCAACAAATTCATTCACCAAATTAGAAACAACATTAACATGCAATTTCTAACAAATTCACTCACTTAATGAATATGTAGAATGAATATGCCAAACTTGAGACTTTGAACATAGTCTCACTACAAAAAGAGGACAAACAAATCTACAACTAGTTTTAACTGCACAAACATGGAAGCATTCTTTAATTTTTTTCTCATCACCCCCCCTTTTTCCTTTGTGTATACCCAAGCTGTTGCTCTTTATCTTCCATATTTTATCTCCTTTTTTTTTTTTTTAATTGCTTACTCTCATACCCTATTAAAGGTATGAACCAACTAGGAGCTTCTGGTTCCTCATTGAACCAACCTAAGATCTTATGATCCAAATGTGGAGTCTTGCTCATTGCTTCAACATTACCCTAAGCCACTTTGCAAGTACTTGGGACTCCTAGCATCAACATTCCAAGCTTTCACACTAGATCGGATACCAATTCTCTATAATATAGCCATATTATGAAAAAAATTGTATTTTTATCTCCTTTAACCAATTTTATTTTTATTTTAATCTCTAAGATTTCTCTTCCTTACTCAAAATATTATGATATTCACTAAGCAACTCTCTTTCTTTCAAGCTTGGATTATTATGTTACCTTTTTAGAAATTTTAAAGTTTATTTTTTCATATTATTTCTTCTAAAAATATTTCCAAAAGTGTTCTTGTTCCATTCTTTTAATCTAGATGTAATTGATTTAATTTTGTTTGGAACTGTATAAAACCCACAGTTTCTTGAAGAATTCCATGTTTGTGCTATCATATCAACAAATTGATGATGGTCTTCCCATATTTTCTCATATTTAAAATATGTTCTTATTGACCAATGATCTGAACCAATCCTTGTCAAGGTATTCATTTTAGAACAAGTCCCTTCATCTAGCCAATTATCTAAGAGTATGCATCTGTCTAATTTTTTGCTATTAGGTTCTGACCTCTCCTATTATTGGTCCACGTGTAGTTATCTTATTCAAACTCAACCTCCCATAGATTATTGTTTTGAATAAAAGATAAGAAATCTCTCATACTTTGGGTTAATTTATTAATTCCCCTAATTTTTTATTCTAGCTTGGTTATGGCATTAAAATATCCTATGATCATGAATCGAGTTTCTTGGTCTTTACTTCTCATAAAGGCTTCAATCCCACTCCAAAATTCTAATATGCCTGACTAAGTTATATGTCCATAAACATTGATAAGTATTAAAAAAATATCTGCAAAGTAGCATGTGATGAAAGAGACTATCTAATCATCGCTCGTCCTTCCTCCTCCTCCAGGAGACCAAAATAGATGAAGCGGTCGCTCAAAGGGTTGCCCAAGCTACTTGGTGTAATTGTGAGTCTCTATCTACCCCTACGGCTGGCACAGTCGGAGGACTGTTGCGCATGTGGTATCCCTGGTATTTTGAGGGGAGACTCATTTCATCTTCCCCTAGAATAATCAACATTCTAGTCCATTGTGTGAATTCAAGGCAATCATGGATCATGTCTAACGTCTACGCTCCCAACAGCCCGGTTGAGAAAGCTGCCTTATGGAAGGAAATCAGCTCGATGAGGGAAGTCTTTGCCCCCCTTCCTTGGATCCTAGTAGGGGACTTCAACAACATCCTTTTCCTTTTTGACAAAAGTAGGGGCTCAATGGCTCCGTCCAAAAGCATGGAAGACTTTGGAGCCTTCACCGATCTCAATGAGCTCATGGACGTCAACCTAAAAGGAGCTAGGTTCACCTGGTCAAACAGAAGAGCGAGAGCAAGCCATATCCAGGTCAGGCTGGATAGAGTGTTCCTTTCTAAGGAATCCATTCCCCTATTTTTTGATGCAACCTTGCTAGCTCTCCCCAAAATTGGGTTTGACCACAACCCCCTCCTTGAAATCGACCATCGCTCTTTCCTCAAGCGGCCCTTCTAGTTCGAGTCCATGTGGCTGCACCACCCCAAATTCAAGGCCCAAGTTGGTTGCAGGTGGGCTCCCCCAGTCCCTCGGAGCCCTACTGAGAAAGTCTACCACAAATTAAGATGTCTCAAAGAATAGCTCAAGGTATGGAACAACGAGGTGTTTGGCAACATCTTTGAAAATAAAGTAGCAATCAAGAAAAATCTCGAAGACCTTGAGCTCAGGTTCCAGGAAGGCTCCCAAGATCCGAGGATCAGGGAAGAGGAACGTTTAGCCCTCAACGAGTACCACAACATCCTGGCCAAGGAAGAAACATTCTAGAGGCAGAATTCAAGAGCCCTATGGCTCCAATATGGTGATGCTAATACCAAGTTTTTTCACATGTCGACCCTAAAAAATAGGGGCTCTAAATTTTTTTTTGAGTTGATGGGCAATGATGGCAGAATAATCAAGGACAAAGAATCCATTCAGACTGAAGCCATCAAATTCTTCCAAGAGCTCCTTGGCGACAATCCCCAGATGTCCCTAGAAGCGACAGACTCCCTACTAGAGCATATCCCAACTTTTGTCTTGGCCCTAGCAAACGAGATGCTCCTGCAGCCCCTGTCTAACTTCAAAATATATGCTGCTATGTTTTCCATGAAGGCCGAGGTGGCCCCGACCCCAGACGGATTTCCCCCTGATTATTCCAATCCTTTTGGGACCTCGTTGGCAAATAATTATGCGTAGCCATCCAGGACCTCCAGTCCGCTAGCTCCATCCCCAAAGGTATAAACTCCACCTTCATTGCTCTGATCCCCAAGTCTCAGGAAGCCATATCCCTCTCTAATTTTCACCCCATTAGCTTGTGCAATTTCTTATAAAAAATCCTAACCAAATCCATGGCCTCCAGCCTTAAGGATATCCTTCCCCTGATCATTGCCCCATGCCAGGGGAGCTCATTCAAAGACAAACTTATCATAGACGAAGTTATCATCATGCACGAGGTCATCCACTCAGCCCTCCTATCCAAAAAGGCCTCCTTTCTACTCAAGCTAGATATGAACAAGGCCTTCGACAAAGTTGACTAGGATTTCCTTTCCAAGGTCCTTCTCAAGTTTGGGTTCCACCCCTCCTGGGTCAGTCTCATCAAAAACTGTGTCCTCCCCTTGGTTCTCTATCCTCATTAACAGATCCCTCGTTAGGTTCTTCCCCAATTCTAGAGACCTTCACCAAGGTGACCCCCTGTCCCTGATCATCTTCATCATCTTGGCTGAGGCCTTGGGATGCACCATTTCGAGTGTTATCTCCCGTAGACTTATCTCGGGAATCAAGCCTGTGTCGAGCCTACCCCCTATGTGCCAGTTGAATTATTGATACCAAGTTTGAGAGTTGTGATTGTGCATCGCTTGGGTGATTAAGAAAGTTTGGAAGAATGACTGACAACACTGATCAAGTTAGATGAAAGAAAAGTCATGGCACAATGGGTGATTGAAGTAGCTTAGAAAAGAAGGAATTTGTGGCATGAAAAACACTTGAGAAAGTTAGAACTTAGTCCAGGTGACTTGGTTCTAAAGTTTAATAGAAAGAGGGAAATAAAGCTCGATAAGTTGAAGACACTATGGCCTGGTCTCTATAAAGTGGTCGAAGTAATGAATAATAGAACAGTCAAGTTACAAAAATTGAATGGAATGGAGGTACCTGACATTGTAAATGGCTCAAAGTTGAATTCTTACAAGGTATAGTGCTTATTCATTTATTTGGAATAAATCAAACAAAGAAGACGATAAGAATCTCAATGGAGAGCTCAAGGTGTGCTAGGCCTATCACAAGAGGAGCTTGACACATGACTCGCACACTTATTTGCAGAAGAAGAGGAGACAAGACCAACTATAGAACAACAAGAGTTGGTACCTCAACTCAAAGAAAGAAGAAGATTATGAGTACACATCAGATTTGCAGATGGGACCAAACGAGTGATGGAGGAAGATGAAGAATGAATTACTCTAAATAAAAGAGGAATTCAGAAGATAGTATTGTTACCTAGAAATATGAGAAGGTAGGAAGATGTACCCCAAGTAAATAGGAACACAATGTATCCTCAAGTGGAGAGTAGAGAACTATCTCAACAATTTGAAGGATGAAGAAGGATACGACTAACAGTACACTATGAGGATAGAGTGGACACCTTTGAAATGGAAGTTTCAAAAGACAATAAAAATGAGACCATCAATGAGGAATTGGCTGGACTTACTCCATTATATTATATAGGGTTATTGCAATAGAGAATGCAACTTTAGACTCATCAACTATAGGAGGAATACCAGATTTTGCATGGTCATAATGCAAGGTTGAGGGAAAAATCATCTAGGAATTGGATTGTATAATACAAACATTGGATGAATAAAGAACAACCAGGCTACAATAAATAGAAGGGGAAACTAAGGATGATGAGGCAATAACCCCAAGGAGTGGTATAAGAAATAATGGTGCAAGCACAAGTTTACAAGTACCACCAAGTGCTCTGCCAATGATGAATGAAGATACAAAAATGCTTTGGCAAGACATTGAGGAAGAAACCACATCACCTAAATCATAAGGTAATGCACAACTAGATTTTAGTGACTCCAGTGATGAAGGAATGCATTGGCTAGTAAGGGAACCTAGCACAAAAAGTAGTGATGATAACAATTTCCCAAAGAATCCCTAGAATCCTCAGGATGACCGTGATCCCCTAGTAGTTACAACAACACATCAACAACTAGGAAGATCACAAGAGCATCAAACCAACATTGAATAGCAAGCATATACAATAGCCTATCAATAGTTAAGAAGACAAAGGAGAGAAGTAAGGATATTTGGGAGACTAATGAATTTTCCAATAGATTGGGTGGAATAGAGAGAAGATAATTGAAATAATTCAAGTTCTGAGATAGATTTTTTGACGCATACATAGAGGTCTTAGCAACTTCATCTCCATAAAGATACTTCGAGGAAATAATATGGATATATCACTTAGTGCATACAAATTAAAGAATTAGAACACTGCAATAGTTGTCACCAAACATAAGTACACTAGCCAACATTGAGTTGGTAGAGATAACTCCTGATAAACAAGCAATATGAGGAAGGAATAGACAAGGACCCCTAAGGCTTCAGCAAGGAAGGGGAGGAGGTATTTGACCATGGAATGAACAAATTCAATGTGATGTTACAATTAGAGGAGGAATATGACGAGTAAGGTTTTGACCCCCTACTCCTATATGGCCAAGAAATGCACCTTTAGGATGTATGAATTGAACAAGGAATTTGCATGGTATACCAAGGATGAGAGAAAATCTTATGTAATCCCACAAGGCAATATCCATTGGGACAACCACCACTACTCCAACGAGGACCTCAAATAGTGGTAGGTGGTAGAGGATTACTCCAAGAAAGGGAAGAATCACCACTGGTGCAGAGATGCCTGATGTCAAGAGGAATAGGATGGGGAAGACACTCGCATGATAGAGGCCTTGCTGAAAGAGGAAGAGTGCATTTTGTATATGAAAGAAACTAAGGACAACAAAGGATCTAATCACCAAGTTTGGAACTAGAATTGATCCGAGGAGATCTATGGAGAATTCACTTGAATGATAGTAGAGTGGTAAGGACACTTCTACCAAGGTATCAATCACTTGCATGATAAGAGGAAGGAACACCAGGTGAAGATACTCCAGTTTGCAATTGTACAATTCCAAATTGTACACATGGTAGTAGAAGGCCAGGGAATTCAGTAACATCACAAGTGGAGATGAATCACCCAAGAGAGTAAGTGGCACCAGGTGACACAACCATTCAGAATGTCACAGTTGACCCTCCAAGAGAAGAATCATATAGGACCGTACAAGTGAATGTCATTGTGCGATTCCCACGATGGTAAGTGTAAATAGTTAGAAAAATATATAAAAAAAAGATAAAGATAAAGAAAAGGAAAAGGAAAATAAAATAAAATAAAATGCCTTAGTTGTGAAAATCCCTCAGGTTGCAATTAAGAAGGAAGTGGTTTGAAAACCGGAAACGACAAACTCTTCAAAGAGAGAAAAATAGAAAAATTCTCTAAGTGATAGATCATACAAGTTAATTTTTAAGCTAAAAAGCATAAGTGGGAGATCATACAAAATTTTTTGGAAAAAGTACATGCAAAATTATACAAAAAGGCATGTTGTACGATTTAGATCGTACAATGTGCGGTTCTATGTGCAATTGTATAATTTTCAATCGTCGCATTTAATGTTCACCTGTGCAAAATGATGTGTTGTCAAAAAAGCACAAGAAAAAGTTAAAATCACATGGAAAAGTGATGATTTGTTTATAATCCGAAAAGGAAGATGAAAATACATGCAAAGTGGTGCAATTTCAAATTTGGAGCATTTAGGGTTTGAGAACAATTTAAATACAGGGCTATCCTTAGCAATTTTACAAACCATACAAGGAGGAATTCAAAATGTTTTTGGAGGGTGAAGGTGAAAAGTGTGCAATTGAATAAAATTGACTGCATGGGCATTAAAATACATTAGTGAGTTGCAATTTTGCATGACCCATTTCTAAATTTGCACCAAGAAGACTTTTTACATTCAAGAAAATCAAACCAGAGAAGAAAAGCAAAGGATTCAACTCCATTTAAAGAAAATTTTAAGTTTAGATGAATGAAATGCAAGGGTTTTATAGCAAAAGGCATCCATGCATGAACCAAATTGTGGAAAATGTACACCAAGATTTTAGGAAGTTGTAGATTGGAGCCAGAGTAAAGAAATTGTAGTAGAAAGGCTATTACAAACCCTAATCTAATAAAAGTGGCCAAAAACAAACTAGAGAAGATAGAGGGAAGGAAGAATAAGATCGTACAACCCTGTTAAATAGCTAAGAAATTTTTTTTTTGGGATAAATTATGCCAAGTGTGGAAAATTTGAAAAATTACTCCCGAAAGGCACTAAAAAGATAGATCGGGGTATTTCGGCAACTAGGTTAGAGAGAAATCATGGAGGAGAGGTGAAAAAAGTGATTTTCAAGTGAACAAGGGTTTCAAGAGACATGTTGTATAATTTTGAGGTAGATTGTATGATCTCAGGATAAAATTGTATGATTTCAAGCAATTTTTGGGTTGTTTTGGGCTTTTTGAGCAGATCGTACGAAATAGTATGAAAGTGTTCAGATTCAGTTAAGGGAATCAGCTAGATAGTGATGGTGTATGGATTAGTATGAACCTATAAAGTTTTGTGTAGCAATTGTATGATTTGTAGAATATTGAAAAATTTGAAGCAATCACGAAGATTGTATGATCTAGAGGAGGGTTGTTGATTTGGAAACTGTACAGGAGAAAATAGAAGAACGTACTGTACAATTTACAATAGACTGTATGATTTCTAGAACACTTCTAATTGCAGAATAGGTTATGTCCAAGTAGTAAGTTGATCGAATAAATGGTAGAAAAATGATTTTTTTCAAAGATTTTGAATACCGATTAAGAAGAATTACAACCAATAGGGTGGAACAGTCACTAGGACCCCTGCACGAGAGAGAGTCACATTCGTGGTAATACCAAGGGTGATAGTTTTAGTCTTGTGGTTGGTTTGGTACTTGTCCTTAGAGGAGAGGAGGATACAAGCCATGGAGAGGGTAGAGATATTGGAGGGATGATCAGAGAAGGAAACCACTAATATTTTGATAGGAGGAAATGGCATAAGAAAGATTCCAAAGGAGGGAGTTGAGGAGTGAAGTCCATTACCTAGATCTAAATAAGGATCTAAGTAGAAAACCTAAGCAAAGCCAAGTTGAGATAAAGAGTATATCCTTTGTACAACATGGAGGAGAAGCATACAAGAAGTGGTGGAGTAATGAAGAGAACAAGAACCACCCATGGAGGAAACAGTTTGAGGAGGTTGGTGTAACTGTAATAGCACAAGTGCCATCGTACCAAAAGACCTTCTACAACTATCTATTGTAGATGGTTCTAGTGTATAATCCTGTAACTAGAATTACCTGTGTCAATGTGGGCAAGCGATCAATGAAAGTAGAAGTTACAACAGAGGCATTCAGGAAGACATTTGGATTACTAGCATATGAAATGGAGGTAGTTAAGAAGTTGGTTGATCTATTTGAAATACATCACATCATCATTTTAATTACCAATGTGAAATCACTAATCGATGCAAAGATCTCGGGTGCAGGGACTCAAGGAATCAAATAGAGCTAGTTGAAAGGAAAATATTGACCATGTGCTATGAATACTATGATGGCTTGACTGTCAGGGGATACATGAGCCATGGAGATGCCAATCTAGATGGCTTAGTATGTGGAGGATATCACCAAAGAAATCAAGTATTATTGGGGTACCTATCTAGAGAAAAAAGATGTATGAAGTACTAACAAAAAGGTTAAAGAATTTTACGATGACTTTCCATGCCATTGGACTATTATTAAATGTTGTTATAGATATGGGAATGCACTTTCCAGGTTTGATAGAAGCTAGGAATGTTAATATAGGACACCCAACCATTTTAATATGGACAAAGTAAATATCAATTCAAAACGAGACTTTAGAAAGTCTCAAACAAAGAAAGAGCAACAAGCCATTTTAGTATAGGAGGATGTACACCCTTAGAGAAAAAGACCTAGGAAGTTGGAACCTGAACTAGAATGACAAGCACTTCAGCAACTGTAGTAGGAGAAGTCATCAATTTAATAAAGGAAGGAAATTATGGGGAGGCAATCCAGCCCAATACAAATAATAACAAGGAGACAATAGGAAAGAATGGAAAATAATCCTATTCCAAAAAAACAAGTCGAGACTATACAAAAAAATTAGCAAGAAGAGGAACAATCAGACTTAGAGAAGTTGGATTTGCACAATTGGAATTGAACAAGAGCAAAATAAGTATGAATAAAGGGGTATGAAGAAAGGGATATGAGACATTAATTGATTAAAAAACTGGTTCTTGTAAGTATTTGGTTATGACATGATGGGTATGAAGTGAGGTGTATGAAGTAAGGGGTATGAATTTAGGGATTTGAATTTAAGGGTGTGAAAAAATGGGTATGAATTTAGGGGTATAAAGAAATGGGTATGAAGTGAATGAAGTTAGGGGTATGAAATGAGGGGTATGAGACCTTAATTGATTAAAGAAGTGGTTTTTGTAAGTATTAAATTATTTAGGGGTATGAAGAAAGGGAAATGAGACATTAATTTATTAAAGAAGTAGTTTGTCTAAGTATTCAATTACTTAGGAGTATGAAGTGAGGGGTATTTAGTGAGGGGTATGAAGAAATGGGTATAAATAAAGGGGTATGAAGAAATGGATATGAATAAAGGGGTATGAAGAAAGGGGTATGAAATTAGGGGTATGAAGTTAGGGGTATAAAGTGAGGGGTATGAAGTTAGGGGTATGAATTTAGGGATATGAAGTGAGGGGTATAAAGTGACGGGTATGAAGTGAGGGGTATGAGACCTTAATTGATTAAATAAGTGGTTTTTGTAAGTATTCAATTAGTTAGAGGTATGAAGAAAGAGATATGAAGTGAGGGGTATGAATAAAGGGGTATAAAGTGAGGGGTATGAAGAAAGTGATATGACATTAATTGATTAAAGAAGTGGTTTTTTTAAGTATTCAATTACTTAAGGGTATGAAGTGAGGGGTATTTAATGATATGTATTGAGAAATGGGTATGAAGAAAGGGGTATGAATAAAGAGATATGAATAAAGGGGTATGAAGAAATGGATATGAAGTAAGGGGTATGAAGAAAGGGATATGAGATATTAATTGATTAAATAAGTAGTTCTTGTAAGTATTCAATTACTTAGGGATATGAAATGAGGGGTATTTAGTAAGGGATATGAAGAAAGGGGTATGAATAAAGGGGTATCAAGTTAGGGGTATCAAGAAAGAGGTATGACTTTAAGGGTATGAAATTAAGGGGTATGAATAAAGGAGTATGAAGTGAATGCAGTAAGGAGTATGAAGTGAGGGGTATGATATTTTAATTGATTAAAGAAGTGGTTTTTATAAGTATTCAATTAGTTAAGGGTATGAAGTGAGGGGTATGAATAAAGGGGTGTAAAGTGAGGGGTATCAAGTGAGGGGTATGAGGCCTTAATTGATTAAAGAAGTGGTTTTTGTAAGTATTCAATTACTTAGGGGTATGAATTGATGGGTATGAAGAAAGGGATATGAAAAGGGGGTATGAATAAAAGTGTATGAAGTTAGGGGTGTGAAGTTAGGGTGTATGAAGAAAGGGGTTATGAAGTTAGGGTTATGAAGTTAGGGGTATAAAGAAAGGGGTATGGAGTGAGGGGTATGAATAAAGGGGTGTGAAGTGAGGGGTATGCAGTTAGGGGTATGAAGAAAGGGGTATGAATTGAGGGGTATGAAGTTAGGTATATGAAGTTAGGGATATGAAGTGAGGGGTATGAATTTAGGGGTATGAAACCTTAATTAATTAAAGTTAGGGGTATGAAGAAAGGGGTATGAAGTGAGGGTTATGAAGAAAGTTGTATGAATTAAGGGATATGAAGTTAGTTGTATGAATTTTGGGGTATGAAGTGAGGGGTGTGAAGTTAGGGGTATGACACCTTAATTGATTAAAGAAGTTATTTTTTTTAATTTTAATTTTTTAATTGTAAACTTTAATTTAAAAAAAAAAATTGGAACTTTAAAATTTTAATTTTAACTTTCTTTTTTTCTTAGGAACTTTAAAATTTTAATTTTAATTTTTTAACCTTAGGAAAAAACTAAAAAAAATCATAACGTTAGAAAATCAATTTTTTTGTTTTGTTTTTAACTTTAGAAAATTAAAAAAAAATCAATGTTTCTTCATACCCTTCACTTCACACTCCTATATTCATACCCATTTCTTAATACCCCTCACTAATTGAATATTTACAAAAATCAATTCTTTAATCAATTAATGCCTCTTACCCCTAACTTCATACCCCTAACTAGTTGAATACTTACGAAAATCACTTATTTAATCAATTAGTATCTCATACCCCTGACTTTAGTATTCAGGGTTTAGGGTATGAAGTTAGGGATATAAATCATTAATTTATTAAATAAGTGGTTTTTGTAAGTATTTAATTAGTTAAGGGTATGAAGTTAAGGGTATGAAGTGAGGGGTATGAAGTTAGGGGTATGAAGAAATGGGTATGAAGTGAATGAAGTTAAGCGTATGAAGTGAAGAGTATGAGATCTTAATTGATCAAAGAAGTGGTTTTTGTAAGTATTCAATTAGTTAAGGGTATGAAGTGAGGGGTATGAAGAAAGGGATGTGAGACATTAATTAATTAAATATTTTATTTTTTAAGTATTCAATTACTTAGAGGTATGAAGTGTGGGGTATTTAGTGAGGGGTATGAAGAAATTAATATGAAGAACGGGGTATGAATAAAGAGGTATGAAATTACCCAGGTGTTGTATGTGAGTTGGAGAGGAGAGAGCAATCCTCCAAGGGAGGTCCTAGGTTCGAATCTCCACCCTACCAAAAAGCTGAATTGGGTACCCAAAATCCAATTGATAATGTTGGTGCGGGCAGGGTTGGGTGTGACTCCCGGGTGACTTTGACGGTGTAGAACCCCGTGTTCGTGGTCTCTCAGACCAAGGCGGCCCCACAAGGGGTTTTTCGCTTAAAAAAAAAAAAAAAGAGGTATGAAATTGGGGATTTGAATTTAGGGGTATGAAGAAAGGGGTATGAAGTGAGGGGTATGAAGAAATGGGTGTTAAGTGAGGGGTATGATGTTAGTTGTATGAAGTAAAGGGTATTAAGTGAGGTGTATGAAGTGAGGGGTATGAAGTTAGGGGTATGAGACCTTAATTGATTAAAGAAGTGTTTTTTTTATTTTTATTTTTTTAATTGTAAACTTAAATAAAAAAAGAATAGGAACTTTAAAATTTTAGCTTTGTTTTTTTTATTTTTTTCTTTTTTATTTTAATTTTAATTTTAATTTTAACTTTTTAACCTTAGAAAAAAAAAACAAAAAAATCAAAACATTAGGAAATCAATTTTTTTCAAAAACTTTAGAAAAAAAAAAATTAATGTTTCTTCATACCCCTCACTTCACACCCCTAACTTCATACCTTTTTCTTCATACCCCTCACTAATTGAATACTTACAAAAACCAATTCTTTAATCAATTAATGTCTCATACCCTTAACTTTATACCTATCACTTCATACCCCTAACTAATTGAATACTTACAAAAACCACTTCTTTATTCAATTAATGTATCATAACCCTAACTTCGGGGTTTAGGGTTTAGGATTTAGTTTAAAAGGTGATTTTGGTAATTATATAATTATTTAGGGGTATGAAGTTAGGCATACAAGGCATTAATTGATTAAAGAAGTGGTTTTTGTAAATATTTAATTAGTTAAGGGTATGAAGTTAGAGGTATGAAGTATAGGGTATGAAGTATGGGATATGAATTATTGATTAAATAAGTGGTTTTTTAAATTATTCAATTACTTAGGGGTATGAAGTGAGGATTATTTAGTGAGGGGTATGAAGAAAGGCATATGAAGTTAAGGGTATGAATTTAGGGGTATAAAAAAATTAGTTTGAAGTTAGGGGTATCAAATTAGGGGGTATGAAAAAAGGGGTATGGAGTGAATGCAGTTAGGGGTATGAAGTGAGGGGTATGAGACCTTAATTTATTAAATAAGTGGTTTGTTTAAGTAATCAATTAGTTAAAGATATGAAGAAAGGGGTATGAAGGAAGGGGTATGAAGGAAGTAGGGTATAAATTGAGGGGTATGAAGAAAGAGATATGAGACATTAATTGATTAATAAGTTGTTTTTGTAAGTATTCAATTACTTAGGGGTATTTAGTGATGGGTATGAAGAAAGGGGTATAAATAAATGGGTATGAATAAAGAGGTATGAAGTTAGGGGTATGAAGTTAGGTGTATGAAGAGAAGGGTATAAAGTTAGGGGTATGAAGTGAGGGGTATGAAGAAAGTGGTATGAAGTGAGGGGTATGAATTTAGGGATATGAACCTTAATTGATTAAAGAAGTGGTTTTTTTTTTTAATTTAATTTTTTTTAATTGTAAACTTTAATTTAAAAAATTAGGAACTTTAAAATTTTAATTTTAACTTTATGTTTTTTGTTTTTTTCTTTCTTAGGAACTTTAAAATTTTAATTTTCATTTTAATTTTTTAACCTTAGAAAAAAAATCAAAACGTAAAAAAATCAATTTTTTTTCAAAAACTTTAGAAAATCTAAAAAAATCAATATTTTTTTCAACAAAAAAAATCAATGTTTTTTCATACCCCTCATTTCAAACCCCTAACTTCATACCAGTTTCTTCACACCCTTAAATTCATACCCGTAACTTCATACCCCTTTCTTTATACCCCTAACTTCATACCCCTCACTAATTGAATACTTACAAAAACTAATTCTTTAATCAATTAATGTCTCATACCCCTAACTTCATGTCCCTAACTTCATATCTCTCACTTCATACCCCTAACTAATTGAATACTTACAAAAATAGTTCTTTAATCAATTAATGTCTCATAACCCTAACTTTAGGGTTTAGTGTTCAAGGTTTAGTTAAAGAAGTGGTTTTTTAAAGTATTCAATTAGTTAATGGTATGAGACATTAATTGATTAAAGTAGTTATTGTAAGTATTTAATTAGTTAGGAGTATGAAGTTAGGGATATAAAGTGAATAAAGAAAGGGGTATGAAGTGAGGGGTATGAAGTGAGAGGTATGAATGTATCACCCAAATTTTTTGCACCCTTACCTTCAGGCTAAAGGATTCGTACCCGAAAGGGGGGTGAGAAAAGGATGGAACAGGATGAAGATGCCATTTGAAGGTCGCGCCTCTCGAGGGAGGGGTATAAAGGTGAATTTTCAACGGATGGTGGGGTTCACCAGGAAACTTTGAGTGGAAGTTTCCACGCCTAGGTTGAGAATGGGTTTGATTTGTTCGTTTTATGTTCAATCATTCGGATTCCTAGGTTGGCCAAAATGAAGATAAGCTATTCTATATGAAGATTCTGATTTATATGAAGATAGCAGACATAAATGAATCCTAATGTGATTGAATACAGAGAATACATAAAATGGAGAAGAGTACACCTGATTTTTGATGTCTGATGAAGATTTTAAAGCTTGTAGGAGTCCAGATCGTCCCAGATATGACAGGATCATCTGTAATTGTACAGAATCATCCTAAATCATAGGAGATCATCCGATATCACCCAAGATCGTCAGCAACCTAACGATGTCAAAAACCTGCAATCAAGAAAATAGACACCAAAAACCAAAAATACAATTGCAAGAATGATGCAAAATGATAGAAATAAGAGTATAGATGTTGAATAATAAATCCAGATATCAAATTAAATGAGATGCACTATTTTGGAAACTTATTTTGAATTTTATCATGCAATTATGCTAAATGAGGTGAACTCCAAGATGCAAAACAGAAGTAAATTAATCTAATGCACTAATAGATAAGGAAAATGAGATAGAGAATGCAAACTCAAGGCTCTGATTGCCCCCAAATTGAATTGCAGAATAGATCGTCTGTAATCGTACAAGATCATCATCGATCTTGACAAGATCATCTAAAATTGTAGTTGAATTGCCTGCGACGATCTGAGCTACCTCCGGCTGAAACATAGTAAAGTCCTGCAACAAAACTTGAAAACACAAGTGCAAATGATGGGAGATTACAGCAAAACTAAAATTGCAGGGAAATAATCAGCCAGGCAGCCAGGTAGGGAGTCAGGGGGATAAACTAGGAAAATCCCAGTTTATATAGGATTAGGGGGAGGTTAGAGGTTGGGGATCATCCCAATATAGGAGATCCCCAACGTGGGAATCTCCAACCGTGCAGACACGCTTCTGCCCAAGTTGGAGAGGTCATTGGAACAAAAGCTAATTGCAAAAATTTGATTTTGGGACGAAATCGTCTGGACATTCTGTTCTAGATGAATTCATCCGATTTGGGACGATATCATCATATCAACGACGATATCATCCAACGGTCACAACAACCTCTAAAAATGGCACAAAAAATGAGGTAAGTGGTTAACGAGCGATTTCGAGGTTAAAATTCAAATTTTACTTTTTACTGATGGTTTAATTGCACCAATTTTAGGGTGCTACATTTTGCCCCCTCTTTAGCGAATTTTCCAAAAAAATGTGTTAAAGACGAGTTCTTCACGCTTTATGAGAAAGCAAAAATTTATTCTATTTTTTAGACGACGATTCTAGGTCGAATCGTATGACTGTTTGCTATGGTGTCCCCTCCGATTTTTTACCCAAATTGAATGTTTGAGGTAAAAGCATGAAAAAGCAAAAATTAAAAAAATGTCATTTTGAATAAAAATAAGAAAAATAGGGTAAAACCCTAATTCATTTTTACTGTTCACTTTCGTTGTTTCAGAGCTCTATAGGCGAAATGGTGGAAACGGTGCACAGATCGATAGAGATCCGATGCGGGTTGCGGGTAAGGATCTAAACCTAGTTTACTATGTTTTTAACTTGATTTACTTGATTTTTTATTTGAATTTTAAGTGTTTTTGGGCGTCACGGCCATTTTTAGGCCGTCGATGAAATCGTCTCTATATTGTCGATTTCATCTAGGGACGAAATCAAAGAAATATGGGTGATCCCATCCAATAAGGGGCGATCCCTAAATTGAATAACGTAGACGATTTCGTCCTATTAAGGATGATTTATCTAAATTTGGTACGATATCATCCAATAATGGGCGATATCAACTTTTATGGGATGATTTGATTTTAATTAATTTTTTAATGATTATGTACTAATGATTTTTGTTGTTTTATTGCTTATTTTGCAGAGGGGATTGCTAAAGAGTCGAGAGTGGAAATACGGAGGTCTAAGAGATGATTTAGCTACGCTTGATCAGGCCGAGCGAGATAGATTGGCAGAGGTAGGACTACAACATGTGGCAGAGATGCCACAAATTCCTAAAGACATGGGGCTACTGACAGCCCTAGCAGAGAGATGGTATCCGGAGTCATCCTACTTTCGGCTATCGACAAGGGAGATGAATCCCACTCTAGATGATGTATGGAGGATCTTGAGGATCCCCATACATGGTAGATTCATGACCCCTTCAACTAATCAGGGCCACACTATGATGATATTATGCAAGGACCCAAGCTTCATCCTGGAGAAGGGTGGAGTGAACATCGAGGCTTTGAGGCGGATGCCTAGGGCATCTCGATTGACCCGAGTTTTGTAGGGGTGGTGGGTGGCCTTCTTCTATACCACTAGAGCGAATGCAGATTACCATGGCTAATTTTAGATGTGGTTTGTGACATGAGAGACCATGGATAGAGGTTTTCTTAGGGCATATTTGTATTGTGTCGCTTGTATAGGATCATTTATGGGGTAGTATACAAGGGGGACCGATGTCTGGTGCTGACATCGCTTCTATAGGTTTGGTTCTGGGAGCACATTATGGTGCGGAGGCCGGTAGGGCTTCCACTAATAGGAGTTGACCAAGAGAGACCCCGGGTTTTCTATTGGTGGCTCTAGAGAGGGTCACAACAATGGATAGATCTATCAATGTGTCAGAGGTTGCTATATGACCTCACCCCAGATCAGATCGCCTGGAGACCATAAAGAGAGCATCCAAGGTGGGTAGAGGATGGACAGGAGTTGGATCGCATCAAGCGAGTCATATGGTTGAGGACAGAGTGGGGAGAGGTAGATCTCCACCACTACGATCGAGTTTTGAGGCAGTTCGGTCTACAATAGGGGATCCCTACTCTTAGGGATTATGAGTACTCCCAGACTATGCAGGATAGTACCACACTGAGTGGGGCTCCAAAAATGCAGCGGTTCTGGAGTCAGGATGTCGATGATGCCCCCATTCAGCCAATGGATGGGGATGATGTAGGGATAGCAAACGGATATGATTCCTGGTATGCAAGCATCCACCCTCCTTGGATGACAAGGGCATAGGGTCCGATGCACGCTATAGTGCAACGGATGGAGAGGCAATTCTAGACTACCATCGATGCAACAAGGGGTTGCGAAGGAAGGGATCAACGATGGCCTCCTTAGGAGAGACATCGAAGAGTACCACAGGCTCTAGAGAGACAACAATAGCCAGAGAGGAGGGAGGAGAGGAGAGAGGAGAGGAGAGAAAGACTCCCTCATTAGTAGAGGGATAGGCCACCATCTCCAAATAGGGGCAAGGGTGTCGAGGTGGGGGAGAGCAGAGAGATGGCAGCTCTCCGAGTGAAGAATGCCTGCCTACGAGCTCAGGTGCAAACTCTACAAGATGAGGCTACATGGCTCAGGGCTCAGAGCAGAGGGGCAAGCATTTTGGAGTTGGCACAGTCGGTTGCTTAGACTGCATTCTATCAGGGAGTGTACTACTAGCTGGTTCTAGAGATCTAGAGGATACAATTGCCAGTCGACATTGTGGAGTCGATCAGGATGGGGTCGTCAAGGACATCATCACGATCGATGTCGAGGACCCACAATACAGGACAGGCTTCGATGGGACCACCTCCTCCACCTCAGGGCGAAAGAGGAGATGAGGCTGAGAGCTCGAGGTCTTCTCGAGACTAGATGCACATTGTACATAGACTATTTTTTAGATGATTGAGTATGCCAGGGTATAGATTATGGCATACCAATCCGGTTTGATATGATGTATATACTTCTTGATATATATATGATGTTATTTTTGTGATATGACTTGTGCATATGTTTTATGATGCTTTAATATTTTAATTGTTGATTGACTATTCATGTAATTATGTAGTTGAAAATATTATAATTTTATGTCATGCTATAAAATTAAATGAAATAATCTAATGTAAACAAACTGGTTGTTATAGTGGGTTTTGATGAAAATAAAGTGACTTCTAACAATAATTTCAAAGGACATTATCGTTGTTACATGACCATTTCATGGAGTCACCGCTCGCTAGGTCATCAAGCTAATCTCGATATGAGAGAAATATTGCTAAAAGTAAAAGGGTGCTTAAGAGACTTTCTTAATACTTTGTGTTGTGATGATGAAAAATGATGATAGTGATGATTTGTTTTTAGATTTCCATGAAAATATTATGCATGAAATATTAAAAATATGATTTTTGGTAGGCATAAAATTCCTAAGTATGATAGAAATTTGAACAATTCCCTAGGAATTATACCATCGTCGCAAAAAAAATGAATGTTGACATAATGAAATGAAATAGGAAAGTTTTCGTTCTTTTTAAAGCACAATTGTGTAACATAATGATTTAAGCCATATGTTTTTATGGATTAAATAAATGGGAAATAAAATTAGAACGATGGTTTGCGCTAGGCATAGAATTTTAGGTATAGACTTATACCATCATCACGAAATCCAAAGAAGAAATTGATATAATAGTTTTATTGCATAGTTGATTTTTGATTTTGAGATAAACAGAAAATATAAAAATGAGGACTTGCACTAGGCATAAAATTCCAATTTAGGTTTAGGAACTATACCATCGTCGTGAAAGTCGAAAATATATAAATGTGACTTTATTGCTAGATTTTTGAACATGTTTTGCAAGAAATTTTTGGATTTTTGAAAAAAATGTATTTAATTGATTTTACGCTAAGCAGATATTCTCAAGTAAGAAAGTCAAATTATTCCAAAAGATTTGAATAAATATTTTAAATTATCTCAAAGATAAAATTTAGATTTATAAGGAACCTCGTGTGCATACGTGAGTTCATTGCCGATCTTGATCTATCATGATGATACAAAATATCTCAAACACAAATGTGTGTGTAATTGTAATGTTCATTTACCGATTTTGAGCAAGATAATTTGATACAAGTAATTTGAATTAACCAAATGAGTGTTCGTTGACCATGATTTATATGCATGTAATCGTACCAAACTACTATGTAAGTCAGGTCATCAAGAGCTAGCTGATCCATAAGCGGACATAGGTCTGTACAAAAGAAGGTCGCTAATGTGACAAACATATCACCACGCTAGGAGTTACCCAATGTCAAGCAAGTTGGGCACAAATCACCTGTTATGGGGTTTACCTCACAATTTTTGAATAATTGAGAATTCCAGGGATTCAAGCTTCACACTTCCTTCTTTCAAAAGGGGGGGAAGGATTTATTGCTTTTTGCTTTTCTTTTCTTTTTCTATATTTTTTTTTTTTGTATTTGCTTGACACTGAGATAATGCTGAAATATGCTGAGATGGTACAAAATGATACTGAAATAATGCTTCTGAATAATTTCTCTTTTTCTCATGATTTTTCTTGATTTTCTTTTTCTTTTTCTTTTTCTTCCTATACTAGGGATACTTGCTCGAATTGGCTATAGAGCAAGGGATTTTTATTCTGGGTAGGGGTGAGCTTGTCCTTTTGTCAATTCTCAAAGATTATAGACCATGTGCATGATAGGATAGCAGGGGAAACTTTTCGCTCAAGAGAACACTTCTACTGTGTAGCATCATTTTGAATTTGTAATGAAATCATTTTAATGTGAAAAGGTGTACTTGGTTCAAGTAAATAACAAGATCAGTTCTCTATGCTCAAAAATTTATTTAATTCAACTGTGGACTTTGATATAAGAGAGATTAATAATCATACCAAAGAAGATCAAGATATTTATTCATGTGAGTGTGAAAGTGAGGGATTCCAGATAAATGTTAATTTATCCAAAATAACTGAAAATATAACTGCAATACTTCAAGAATTGACAGGTGCAAAATATAAGATGTTTTTGAGGATTTTGATGATTTTGATTATTTTGATTTTAATTTATGAATTGAGAGAATACATAATATTATTGTTTTTGAAATTTTTATATGAATTACTAATATGAGACAATATGTATAATATATACAGTGATGAAATTACCATATTTATGCATAATAACACTTAAGATGCATAATGTTCATAGGTTATTTAAGATCTTTACCATCTAAGGTAGCTAATTTGTATGCTCTCGATCCAAATTTAGCAGTGATAATATATGGCCCAAGCCAGTTAGGCTCGAATTTTCCTTTAAGGTCTTTAGTTGCATTAGTATTTTTTGATTTTCTTTTAAGACAAGGTCATCGATCTCAAAGGATCAATCATGAACTTTCTTGAGATATGCTCGTTTGAGCTTGTTCTTGTAGGCACGAAGATGCTCCAAAGCATTAATGCACTTCTCATCTAGGAGTTCCAACTGACTAAATCTGCCAGCACGATATTCATCTCCTACTTTAGTATCTTGAAGTAGCAGAGCCAAAGAAGGAACTTCTAGTTCAAAGGGAAAAACAGCTTCAGCACCATAAACCAAAACAAAAGGTGAAGTGCCCGTGGGAGTACGAATGCTAGTTCGATAAGCCCACAAAGCAGGATATAATTGAATGTGCCAATCACGGCCAAATTTATTGACCAGTCTCTTGAGGATTTTAATTAATGTTTTATTAGATGCTTTTGCTTGGCCATTACCTTGAGGATAATAGGGAGTGGACCAACGATGTTGAATTTTATATTTTTGACATAGTTTCTTTACATATTTGTTTTTGAAACAAGTTCCATTATCCGAGATGAGATTTGCAAGAATTTCGAACCTACAAATAATTTGATTAAGAATAAACTTGGAAACTTGCATTCCAATACAAGAAGCTAAGGGCATAGCTTCAACCCACTTCGTAAAATACTAGGTGGCGGTTATGATGAATTTGTGTCCATCAGATGACACAAGATTGATTTTTCCGATGATTTCTAAGCCCCATTTTGAAAAGGGCCAAGGAGATGAAATAGCCTGCAGTTCTTGTGCAGGCACATGGACAAGGTCAGCGTGTTTCTGGCACTTGTCACAATGGTGCATGTAATCATGTGCATCATTCTCCATGGTAGACCAAAAATATCCTATCCTAAGGATCTTCTTAGTAATGGCGCTACCACTAAAGTGTCCCCCACAAGATCCATCGTGGGCTTCACTCAAAGCTAATCTAGACTCTTCTAGATTCAAACATCTCAATAGAATACCTTCAAAAGATATCCTATACAACGTATTGCCAATTATTACGAAGCGGCTTGCTCGTCTATGTAATAATCGATGCTAGTTTCTATTAAAACCTTCAGGGAAGGTCCCATTTTGAAGAAAATTGAGGGGTATGAATAAAGGGGTATGAAGTTAAGGGTAAGAAGAAAGGGGTATTAAGTAAGGGGTATGAATAAAAGGGTATGAATAAAGGGGTATGAAGTTAAGGGTATGAAGAAAGGGATATGAAGAAAGAGGTATGAAGTTAGGGGTATGAAGTTAGGGATATGAAGTGAGGGTTATGAGACCTTAATTGATTAAATAAGTGGTTTTTGTAAGTATTCAATTACTTAGGGGTATGAAGTAAAGGGTATTTAGTGAGGGGTATGAAGAAATGAATATGAAAAAGGGTATAAAAAAAGAAATATGAATAAAGGGGTATGAAGGAAGGGATATGTGACATTAATTAATTAAAAAACTGGTTCTTGTAAGTATTCCATTACTTAGGGTTATGACATGAGGGTATGAAGTAAGGTGTATGAAGTGAGGGGTATGAATTTAGGGATTTGAATTTAAGGGTATGAATAAAGGGGTATGAAGTTAGGGGTATAAATAAATGGGTATGAAGTGAATGAAGTTGGGGGTATGAGACCTTAATTGATTAAAGAAGTGGTTTTTGTAAGTATTCAATTGTCTAGGGGTATGAAAAAAGGGAAATAAGACATTGATTGATTAAAGAAGTGATTTTTCTAAGTATTCAATTACTTAGGGGTATGAAGTGAGGGGTAGTTAATGAGGGGCATGAAGAAAGGGGTATGAATAAAGGGGTATAAAGAAATGGATATGAATAAAAGGGTATGAAGTTAGGGGGTATGAAGAAAGGGGTATAAAATTAAGGGTATGAAGTGAGGGGTATAGGTATGAAGTTAGGGGTATGAATTTAGGGATATGAAGTGAGGGGTATAAAGTGATGGGTATGAAGTGAGGAGTATGAGACATTTTTTTTTTTAAGCAAAAAACCCCTTGTGGGGTCACCTTGGTCTGAGAGACCACGAACAGGGGGTTCTACACCGTCAAAGTCACCCAGGAGTCGCACCCGACCCTGCTCGCACCAACATTATCAATTGGATTTTGGATACCTAATTCAAATTTTTGGTAGGGTGGAGATTTGAACTTGGAACCTCCCTTGGAGGATTACCCTCTCCTCTCCAAATCACCTACAACACCTGGGTGAGGAGTATGAGACCTTAATTGATTAAAGAAGTGGTTTTTTTTAATATTTAGTTAGTTAGATATATGAACAAAGAGATATGAAGTGAGAGGTATGAAGAAAGGGGTATAAAGTGAGGGGCATGAAGAAAGTGATATGACATATTAATTGATTAAATAAGTGGCTTTTGTAAGTATTCAAGAAGTGAGAGATATGAAGTTAGGGATATGAAGTGAGAGATATGAAGTTAGAGATATGAAGTTAGGGGTATGAGACATTAATTTATAAAATAAGTGGTTCATGTAAGTATTCAATTACTTAGGGGTATGAAGTGAGGGGTATTTAGTAAGGAATATGAAGAAAGGGGTATGAATAAAGGGGTATCAATTTAGGGGTATAAAGAAAGTAGTATGAATTTGAGGGTATGAAATTAAGGGGCATGAAGAAATAAGTATGAAGTGAGGGGTATGAAATCTTAATTGATTAAAGAAGTGGCTTTCATAATTATTCAATTAGTTATGGGTATGAAGTCAGGGGTATGAAGAAAGGGGTGTAAAGTGAGGGGTATCAAGTGAGGGGATTGATTAAAGAAATAGTTTTTGTAAGTATTCAATTACTTAGGGGTATGAAGTGAGGGGTATGAATAAATGAGTATGAAAAAGGGGGTATGAATAAAGGGGTATGAATTAGGGGTATGAAGTTAGGGTGTATGAAGAAATGGGTATGAAGAAAGGGGTTATGAAGTTAGGGTTATGAAGTGAGGGGTATAAAGAAAGGGGTATGAATAAAGGGTATGGAGTGAGGGGTATGAAGTGAGGGGTATGAAGTTAGGGGTATAAAGAAAGGGGTATGAAGTTAGGTATATGAAGTTAGAGATATGAAGTGAGGGTTATGAATTTAGGGGTATGAAACCTTAATTGATTAAAGTTAGGGGTATGAAGAAAGGGGTATGAAGTAAGGGGTATGAAGAAAGTGGTATGAATTAAGGGATATGAAGTTAGTTGTATGACGTTAGGGGTATGAAGTGAGGGGTGTGAAGTTAGGTGTATGAGACCTTAATTGATTAAAGAAGTTATTTTTTTAATTTTATTTTTTTTAATTGTAAATTTAAATTTAAAAAAAAATGGAACTTTAAAATTTTTATTTTAACTTTAATTTTTTTTCTTTTTTTTTCTTAGGAACATTAAAATTTTAATTTTAATTTTTTAACCTTAGGAAAAAAATTAAAAAAATCAATACGCTAGAAAATCACTTTATTTTTAACATTAAAAAAAAAACAATGTTTTTTCATACCCCTAAGTAATTGAATACTTACAAAAACCACTTTTTTAATCAATTAACATCTGATATCCCTTTCTTCATATCCCTCACTTCATACCCCTCACTTCGTACCCTTAAGTAATTTAATACTTACAAAAAATATTTTGTAATCAATTAATGTCTCATATCCCTTTCTTCATACCCCTCACTTTATACCCCTTTCTTCATACCTGTCACTTCATACTCTTTTATTCATACCCCTACCTAATTATTTTTTGTATAAGTAGCAAATTTTATATACAACGGGTTTTTGAAGGGTCCCAAAACCTTATTTTTTGTTAATTATAGTGTTTGTATTTATAGCGGGTTTTAACAAGGATCCCAAAACCTGATTACATAAGAAATGGGCCTAGGGCATCAATCCCTTGAAACTGAACACCAAAACAGAAATCCCGCCTAGCGGTAACAGTAAGCATGAAACAATCCCTCTCAGCGGGAAACAAACAAATAAGAAAGAAAGAAGTTTTGGAGATCCCGCCCAACGGGGAGTAGCCAAAAACCACCATCGAGAAGATCCCGCCCAACAGGAAGCAAAGAAAAACCGTTACAATAAAATTCCGCCTCGCGGGAAGCAGTCAAAACCACCACAAACAGTCCCGCCTAGCGAGAAGCAATAGGGAAATCCCGCCATCCGGGAAACCAACAGAAAAGAAAGGATCCCGCCTCGCGGGAAAACCGACGGATTTGGCGGATCCCGCCTTGTGGAGAAACCATCCCGCCCACCGGGAAAACATTTCGTTCAGCGAGAGCCATCCTGCAGAATCCGACGACCAAGACACGAGAGGATCCAGCCCATCAGAAGTGACCGAGAGAGTTGCACCACAAGGAACCCGGCCCGGGAAAACAGAAGAGGATCCCAGCAGTAGGGACCAAGAATCCCGTCCAAGCACAGAGCCCGCCGAGGATTCACAAGAAAAGGGGGAAGCTGTCCAAACCCTAAACCGTCACCTCCACCGCACCGAGAAACGCAGGGGACCAGATCCATGCGAATAACCTACAAAAAACCCTAGGGGGAAGCCTGAGGGAAAAAGGGAAGGGATCCCCAACCAAACAGGGATCCCTGGGAAGCACCAGTATGAAAAAACAACCAAGGAAACCCTAGCCGGCCGGGAGGGGCGCAGATAGTGGAGAAGGATCTCCCCCCAGGAGATCATCTACAAACAACCACTCCCCGGGAGGGATGACCTGGATTGAGCCAGGGACTGGGCAGGAACCAGGAGCCATGAGAGGGGGAGCAAGGGAGGGACCAGAGCCCTCCCCTCTCTACTTTCCCTCCCCTCTCTCAAAAAGAGCCCCCCCAAAACCTTATTTACAATAGAAGCCGCAACGTAGATTTGAACAAAAAAAAAACTAGAAAAAGACTGGGGTGTGGTCCTAGATCAAAACCCTGGGCCTTGCAACCCAGACCCAGGTTATCAACCCGAACAAAATTAACCCATTCTGCTAAGAAAAAAGGCAAAATCAAGGGTACCAAGGTCCCTGGGACCAAACCTGTAGAATACACTTGCTGAAATTAACAGAAGCTAGAGACTGAAAATAAAATTCTACCCATAGCAGCTCGAGGGCTTTGGGCCCGAGCAGACCATGCACCATCCTCGCCCGCCCTACTACATGAGGAGAACTCCCAGGGTAACTCTGGGTGGGGGCCTCACACTAGGGAACTAATTCCTGTCACCATCGGGGCCATCCCCTAGCCTCCACCGGAGCTCCTTGAAGGTATTGATAGCTACTATAGTCGCATTGGCAGTCGAGGTGAGTGAGTTGATCGCCATGTTGAGGAGGATCCTAATCAGAAAGATCTAAAACTTGTTCTTGAAATTCAAACTGATATCGATGGTTTCTAGGGCATCAACTTTGGGCTTCTTGAGTCTGGTCGAGGACCTTCTCCTGCTAGGGGTCGCCCCTCTTGCAGAGCTAGCATCGGGGGTCGAAACATCGCCAGGGACTTGAGATGATGCCTTGCATTTTTGTGTAGGCCTATGCTCTCTAGGGGGAGGGAAATATTTAGGGTCATTTGGAATGTCCTCTCTGGACTTAGAAGCAGTAGGGGAGGCGACAGAGGAGGCGACAGTCTCAATGGGTAGGACAGAGGCCAGGGGGAATACTCTAAAGCGAGGGTTGATGGGCCAGAGTGTGGTGGTAGAGGATGACCATAAGTCCTTGGTGGAAAGGGCGGGAGTGGTTTTTTTGGGCTCTATCAATGGTAAGGCCCAAGGAGTAAAGCAAAAAATGGGGAGTCTTCAGCAAGGTGGCGTTGCGAAGGTGGTTAATAAAAATCAGATGGAAACTGAATAGCTTCTAGTTTGGGTCATCGCATGTAATAAATTGCATCATAGAAACCAGGGCTTCATCAAATTGTTTGGGGAGGTCAATTCTGAATAGAGCCATCCTATCCCAATTTTGTTTCGAGAAGCATGAGAACTCCTCCTTCCAATTGTGCTTGTCTCGATGAATGAACTTTCAATTTTTCTCATGATGCTTATACAACTTAAATGACGATGGTTTTAAATGTTATAAATCAAATATTTCAAATATTGGTTTTTTGATGAATAAGTGTAGGATCAAAGTGGAGAATTGTGCCAAACATTAAAAGGAAAGTTTATAGCTAATATAACTTAAATGATGATGGTTTTAAATGTTATAAATAAAATATTTCAAATATTGGATTTTTGATAAATAAGTGTAGGATCAAAGTGGATAATTGTGCCTAACATTAAAAGGAAAGTTTGTAGCAATCTTGATCTTGCAAATTTGGTTAGTATAGAAAGATTTTTTTTAATTTATTTGAATTAAAATAAAAGCTGACGAAGGAAAGAGCTTGAGTGATTTGCAATGGAAGAAATTTTTCTAATACTTAAACCCTAAAATCTAAGACCTTAATTGATTAAAGTTAGGGGTATGAGACATTAATTGATTAAAGAAATTGTTTTTATAGGTATTCAATCAATGAGGGGTATGAAGTGAGGGGATATGAAGTTAGGGTTATGAAGAAAGGGGTATGAAGTTAGGGGTATGAAAAAAGGGGTATGGAGTTAGGGGTGTGAAGTGAGAGGTATGAAGAAACATTGACATTTTTTTTGAAAAAAACATTGATTTTTTTTTCTAAAGTTTTTGAATTTTTTTTTATTTTCTAACATTTTGTTTTTTTTTTTTTTTTTTCCTAAGGATAAAAAATTAAAATTTTAAAGTTCCTATGAAAAAAAGAAAAAAAATTAAAGTTTAAATTAAAATTATGAAGTTCTTAATTTTTTTAAAATTAAAGTTTATAATTAAAAAATAAAATTAAAAAAATACTTCTTTAAACAATTAAGGTCTCATACCCCTAACTTCATACCCCTCACTTAATACCCCTAACTTCATACCCCTCAATTCATACCCCTCACTTCATACCCCTTTATTCATACCCCTCTCTTCATACCCCTAAATTTAATCAATTAAGGTCTCATACCCCTAACTTCATACCCCTCACTTCACACCCCTTTCTTCATACCTCTCACTTCATAACTCTTTCTTCAAACCCCTTTATTAATACTCCCTAAATTCATACCCATAACTTTGTACCCATTTCTTCATATCCCTAACTTCATACCCCTTTCTTCATATCTCTTTGTTCATACCCCTCACTAAATATCCCTCAATTCATACCCCTAAGTAATTGAATACTTACAAAAACCGCTTCTTTAATCAATTAAAATCGCATATCTATTTCTTCATACCTCTCACTTCATACCCATTATTTCATACCCTTAACTATTTGAATACTTACAAAAACCATTTCTTTAATAAATTAATGTCTCATACCCCTCACTTCATACCCCTAACTTCATTCACTTCATACCACTTTCTTCATACCCCTTTCTTCATATCTCTAAATTCATACCCCTAACTTCATACCTCTTTCATTCATACCCATTTATTTATACCCCTCATTAAATACCACTCACTTCATACCCCTAAGTAATTTAATACTTACAAAAACCACTTTTTTAATTAATTAATGTCTCATATCCCTTTCTTCATACCCTTTACTTCATACCCCTTTATTCATACCCCTAAATTTATACCCCTAACTTCATACCTATTTCTTCATACCTATAAATTCATACTCCTAACTTCGTACCCTTTTATTACTACCCCTTTCTTCATACCTCTTTATTCATACCCATCACTAAATACCCCTCACTTCATACCCCTAAGTAATTAAATACTTACGAAAACCACTTCTTTAATTAATTAATGTCTCATATCCTTTTCTTCATACCCCTCGCTGAATACCCCTTTCTTCATACCCCTAACTAATTGAATACTTATAAAAACCACTAATTTAATAAATTAAGGGATCATACCCCTCACTTGATACCCCTAAATTCATTCACTTCATACCTCTTTCTTCATACCCCTAACTTTTTTTTTTAATAAGTAACAATAATATTTACAGCAGGTTTTTTGAAGGGTCCCAAAACCTTAGGTACATAAGTAGTCGTAGCTAAATTTTGATGTTAGAGTAGAACGGGTCTGCACCCTTAGGGACCAAGCTAGGGCCCAGAGGCCCTGGTGCCTACAAAAATTCCATCCATCTATGCTGCTAGCAAGACAAAATTTGGCCTGAGGCCACCAAACAGGGAGAAACCTCGAAATTGCCCAGTAGTTAACCCAAAAACATACCTTTGTAATATCTCAATTTTGCTTTTTTGACATTTGCATCACCTGTATGAACCACTTGCAATTGATCCCACATTTCCTTTGCTATATTATAATGAATCATCTTTGTAATATCTGCCTTTTCTAGACCTTTCAAAATTGCATTAATTGCCCTTGAATTTCTATGATGTAGAAGTTTATCATCTTTAGTAGTAGGAGGGAGCTTTGAAATAGTGTACCCAAACTCAACTTCTTCCCAAACTTCATTTTCGAGAGCCATTAGATGAACCTTCATCTTTATGATCCATAGACCAAAATCTGTCCCATCAAGAATAGGTGCTGAATTACCACTTGTAAAATCCATTGTGTTATTTTCAAGCTTTTTCTTCAAGCTGTGAAACTCTTCCAAAGGAACCTGCTCTGATACCAATTGAAGAACACAAGCTTATACTGAGAGGGGGGGTGAACAGTATAAGACCACTTTTTAAATTTTTCCTTTTACTTCAGAAAGCAATGCAATGAACCAATAGCAAAATCAAAGCAGTAATCAAACCAGTGTACAAGTCATCACACAATTGAGACACCAATATAACGTGGTTCACCCAAGGTGGGATACTCCACAGAGAAAATCTTTCACTAAATTTTCTCAATCAAATCCTTTGGGAATCCTTCCCAATTACAATGTTTATGGAATTCCTGTCCAAAGGAGAATCCTTACCCTAATTAAATATTTATGAGCCTCCTACCCAAAGGAGATGTCCTATCCCCCAAAGAAGTATTTATGAGCCTCCTGACCAAAGGAGATGTCCTATCCCCCAAAGCTCTGGAAATGATACTTCAAAAGATCACTGCCTCTTTTGTTGCTAGCAGGTGGAACTCCTTTCCATAGAAGACATCATGTCCTCCTTACTCTAGCTCTAGAGACTTCTGTCCCCACTGATCACCTCCATAGCTGCTCATCAAAACTTGTACTAAACATAGTCAGTCGGTCCAACACAAGTCCTCTCAAACTCTATCACAAATCTGCACCAAACTCAGTCCTCTGGTCCAACACAAATCTGCTCTCAAATCTCTGTCAGATCTATCCTAAGCTTAAGCCAAAAGCTTAAACAAATCAATCACAAATTCTCACAAGTCTTCACCAAGACTTCATCAAATCTATCCACAAGTTCTTCAACAAGAACCTGTCCATATCAGTCCACAAGTTCTCCACAAGAACATGTCCAAATCAGTCCACAAGTTCTCCACAAGAACCTATCCAAATTAGTCCACAAGTTCTCCACAAGAACCTATTCAAATCTGTACATAAGTTCTCCACAAGAACCTATCCAAATTAGTCCACAAGTTCTCCACAAGAACCTATCCAAATCAGTCCTAGCAAGCTCACCAAGAACTTGCCCAAATCAGCTCAAGCAAGTTTACCAAGAAACTTGCCCAATGTGAACACACAAAGAGAATTGTTAGAGACCCAATGTGTTTCATCCAATCATATAAAATCAATCTCATAGAAGCATAAAGAGAATTTTTAGAGACTCAATATGTTCTATCCTTCAACTCTCAATCTCAACTCAAATCAATATCATAGAAGCATAAAGAGAATTGTTAGAGACTCAATATGTTCTATCCTTCAACTTTCAATCTCAACTCAAATCAATAAAGATAGAAGTAGTATACTTTCACAAGAAATTGAACCACAACCCAACAATTCCCAATAATACAATATCAAGGAATCAACTCCTCCAACATAGAACCATAACTTGCTATCAAACCCTAGCCAAGTTAGTTTTCAAGAACTCAAAGCAATCTATCTCTAAGCATCAAAAATGGGTTCAAGATATTTCCAACTTCTCTCAAATGGGAATTCTCAACTTAACCACACAACCAAGTTTATCAAGCAAAGTACAACTTGATAAAATAAAATCTCAAAGGAGAAATCCCAACTCATGTATCAAGTAAAGCATAACTTGATCAGATCAATCTCAATGGAAGCAATCTCAAAACCAAACTCTCAATAACCAAACAACTCAATTAGGGTTTCAACAACTCATAGCAATGGCATAAGCTTCTCACTCAAAAACCTTAAAGCAAAATTCAAATGCTTCCACTCTCATAAACCAGAATTATGCAATAACTCATAAAATCATCATGATCTCATAATGCATAATCAATACTTCCACTTTCAAAAAATAAGATCCACTCCAAATAAGGAAACTTAATTTAATCCTTTTCACTCCAAACTTATTTTCAGAAAACCATCAATCAATAATAACCATGGAAGAATGTGCCCTTACCTTTACTTTGATGAAGAAGGAGAACTCAAAATATGTCACAACACTAACTCTCAATTTGCACAAATTAGAGTTAGCAACAATGGAATAATGCACAACAATAAAAATCCAAATAACACCTTATCACTCCAACTTAACATCAACCACCAAAAAGATAATACACATAGAAAGTAATCCTTTTTACACCTTATTACTCCACATAAACATTAAGCATCAATAATAACAATGTCAAAGCAATATGTCTACTTAACCTTATACCTCCATCCAATTACCAACAATAATTGCCAAGTCAAATCAAATATTCCAGATTATCAACAAAAGATTTACCTTGGCCAAAAATCAATTCTCCAACCTTAGGAGAAGTGAGGAGTTACCAACATAATCACCAAAGTGCTTCCTTCTCCACACTCGTGGTCCAAATCAACCATTGTACCACGTGCACAATAATCGCGACCAAGAAAAAATTGAAACATGCCTATCACAAATCAAACTCGACACCTCTGCTTAGCGAGCGCCTTCGCTCCACTGCCTCCGTCGTTGGAGCACAAGTTCCCAACGAAACTCTCAAGCGCTACTCATCATTTTACCTTCCCTTTGCTCACAAAAGACAACCAGAATTTCCTTCCTCACAGGCACACAAAATCCAAATTTAACATAGACCAGATTTGTCTTCCTCACTGCACACGAAATTAGAATTTAACACAGACCATATTTGTCTTCCTCACTTTTGCACGAAATCGGAAATTAACACAAAATAAAATGAGACTCAAAAATCACAACGTAATCCAAAATCGAAGGTCACAGAGCAATACGAAATTGAAGGTAATCGTGCAATCAAAGGTACTTAAAACCTTAGGAGATAATTCCCTTTAATAGTCTTTCATCCCATGCAAATTAACGTTAGCGCTCCTTTCAAACATTATGTTTTTCATCCCATGCAAGTTGACGTCGGTGAGGTAAGTCTTTTACATGAGTGCCGCTAAGGGTTTAGAAAACCTTTCAATAATAATTATTAAATTAATAATTCTTATTTTATTAATAATAAAATTAACTTAAAACCTTTTCAAAGGTTTGAGTTAATTTATTTATTAATAATCAAAATGGACTTTTAAGGTTTTTTCAAGGAGCAAAACCTTTTCATTAAGCCAAGATGGTTTTAATAAAAACCCTTAATGAGTCCAGATGGTTTTAAGAAAAACCTTTAACCTTGTCACCATGGTTTTAATAAAAACCCTTAAACAAACATCATGGAACTTTCAAGATCTTTTTGACACCAAACTCTTTTTGACATCAACACAAATTCCTTTTGACATCAACACAAACTCCTTTTGACATCAATGACAACTCACAAACATGAACCTAGGCAACATACCCAAAATTGCCAACATTATCAAGTACAATAGGGCTTTGTGATATATGTAAAAGGAAAAGGGATTCACCAGTAGGTAATGCCTAAAATTTTGGACTACATATACCATTCCCAAAGCTTCTATTTTTGTTGTACTATAATTTCTCTCTGCCCTTGACAATAGGTGACTAGCAAATAAAATAGGCTAATCCAGCCTAAACTATCCTTCTTGTGCCAAGGTACATTCGATTGTAAAATTTGAAGCATCAATATGAACATGGAATTCCTTATCCCAATTTAGAAACACTAAAATCGGGCTACTAACAAGCTTGACCTTAAACTCCTCAAAGGCTCCTTAGTCGTCCTCTATCCATCTGAAAGGAACATTCTTCTTCATCAAAAAATCCAATGGATAGGATACATGTGCATAATTCCTAATAAACCTTTGATAATCTCTCGTCGATCCAAGGAAGTTTTTAAGTGAACTCACATCAAATGGTTCCTCCATGTGCAATATCACACGAATCTTATTAGGATCTATTTTTAATCCTTCACTGCACACGATGTGTCCTACCAATTTTCTATATGGTACCATCAGGTAACACTTCCGAGGGTTTAATGCAATCTGTGCATTTTTTTACCTACTCATGCATTCATTAAGGGTAGGAAGATGCTCCTTGATCTTCCCATAAATTAACCAATCATCCAAAAATTCTTTGAAGTTCCCTGTTACTAAATGATCAAATATATAAAGCATGATGCACTAAAATGTAGATGGGGCATTATAGAGCCAGAATGACATTCGATTGTACGCATAGATGTCATTATCCATAATAAATGTGGTCTTCATCTTATCCTCCTTGGCTATACTTATTTGATTGTAACCCAAAAATCCATCCAAAAATGAATAGATCTCATGTTCTATGACTTCCTCCAGGATGGAGTTTGTGAAGGGAATAGGGAAGGGGTCCTTAATAGTTACTGTGTTTAGACTCCTAAAGTCCACAAATATTCTAATTTTATCCACTTCCTTCTTCAATGTGATGACTATAGGTGATACCCACTCACTGGTCGTAATCCTAAAGATGATGCCTGCCTCCAACATCTTCTCTATCTCTACATTCACTAATGCAACATATTTTAGGTTTATTCTATATGGTCTCCTCCTTACGGGTTGTGCTCCCAACATTAGTGTTATCTTGTGGACACATAGCTCAGGTGGTACTCCCTTCAAGTCCTTGTATATCCATGTAAATACATTCTTATATTCAAAGAATATCTTAAAAGCTACCACTTTTAGTACAAGGTTCCAATCGTCGCCACAGTGAGTCATCCTAGGTTCATCCTTCATCCCTAGATTGATGTCCACTATTTGAAGTCCTTCATATTTGATATTCTCTGGCTCACTTGATGCTTTCTCCATATCTTTGGATGTGCTAATCTTGTATCAATTTCTACATCTCCTACTGTATACTCTGCAAAATGTTTTGGAAATGTCCATTTCTCTTCCACCTCCTTCTTAGGTTCCTGGTTAACTTTGGTTTTTTCTTGGTTTTCCTTGATCTCCTTTGACTCAATAAAAAGGCATTTGGGCTAAAAAAAATTGTACTGCTCTATTTTCCAATGAATAAGTTCACTATCAGATTGAGCTTCATGTTCATTATATTCATCCACGTACAACATTCCTTCTCCATCTGGTTCATATCCTTCATCTCTCGAGGAATTTTTTGATTCATCGATGGTGGGTACATCTTCACTGACCTTCTTATTGGTCAAGTTAATCATATATTTGTGTTGTCCCTTCTTGAAAGTGATCTGATTCTTTCTCCAATTGTGATTAACTTTGGCTACACATAGCCATCCCCTTCCTAATAGAGCATCATATGCAGGATTCTGCATAGTAATCACAATGAAATCCAAGACAAACTCTTGCTTAGCTATCACCACTTATTGTGCTATCAAGACTCCCTTTGTCTTGATACCATACTGATCAACACCATATAATTGAAAGCTCGATGCCCATAGAGATGGAGCATCTAGTTATAGCCACGTCCTTTAAGGTAGCACATTGATGTTGGATTCTTTGTCCATAATAACTTGAATTTGTGCCCTAGGATCTCCATATGAAATAATGCAAGTTTCTTTCCCACATCAATCATCAATATAGTAGGATACATGAATTGGTATTTTTGTTCCTTCTCTTAAATCGTTTGGCTCTGCACTTCCATCGCCTTATGCAGTTGTATTTCTTCCACGATCACTTTCTATAATGATGGAATAACTTCCAATAGGTTCACCACTTTGATCTCTACTGTGGTGTCCAAAACCTGTATTGCCAGACTCTACACAATCACCATCTATTTTGATGGCTTTTTAAGTTCCTTTTCTTCTACTAACTTCACTTGTTTAGCCTTTTGTGCTTTATCTTGTAGTATTTTCTTTGCTACTTGCTAGCGCTACTTTTCTTTTGCTATCTTAGGATACTTGTTCTTTTTAGCTTGATTCCATGTCACAACTAAAACTTCCTGGGTTTCCTTCTTAACTTGAGGAACCTCAATATCTAAATAATTTACATTCTACAGGTTACTCGAACTCACCTGCTTGGGGCAATTTGCCTCCTTGTGGTTACCCAGACCACACCACCTACACATTTGTGTAGTGTTTGCTTGTTGTGTTTCCTGTATCTGAGGTGAAGGATAGTTTTTTCATAAAATATCCTCACTCTTGGCAATTGCGATATTGTATAATCGATCTCCCCTTCGAATCATACTACAAACAACTTTGTCCTCCTTGTTGATTGCCCTAGTTCTGCTTTCCACCTTGTCAACTATTTCTATAATTACCACTTGTTGCTTGTTGCTTGCTTCCTAGGGTCTTTGATTTCTCTTCCTGCTCCTAGATTATCAAGACCTATGGATGTACTCTTGCATTATATGAACATAACATCATCTCACGTCCTATCACGTTACAAATATGATAATAGTCATTCCGTGGACACTTTACATTTTTATGACCTTCAATGTTGCATTATGTGCACCAAATATATTTTTTGTTAGATTTGCTTCTTTGTTCTTTCATGATCTTATAAAACTCCTAAAAAAATGATGCCATTGTCCTCTGCATAGTGTCATCTTCTCCACAATTTGAGTCATTGAACTTGGAATGATATAAAAATCCTATGTATGTCTGTTTTGATTCACTTTCAAAATTATTTTTACGTTTTACAGATTCCTCATACGTCTTTGATGGTACTACCTTCATATTTTTATTATACTTTGGTAGCAATCCATCTACAAACCATCGATTCACCAGTACATCTACCAAGAGTATTTACATCTTATCAACTAACTATTTTAGTTTACGATTGTATGATTTTACATCTTCGTCTGGCTTTTGCTTCATCATACAAAGTTTCATAACAATGTTACCATCATCCTTCAAAGGTCAAAATTCTTCAATGAATTTATTTTTCACTTGATTCCAAGTCCAAAAATCTACTGTATTTTCTCTCTTTAGATACCAATCTATCGCCAATCCTCTCAAGGTAGTAGGAAATAAAGTCAACCAATATTCTAGCTAGTCTATGTCATTTACTCTCCAAATGGTTATACATGTTCCAATATGTCTTATGGGATCTTCCTTACCCTAACTTGTAAAAGTTGGACATCTCTATTTGATTGTCCTGTTAGCCATCTTCGAAGAATCATCCTCGTCACTTGAGGTCTCCCATGGAATCTCTGTTTGATGTTAATGTTGTTCACTTAATACCACTTTCTTCATACCCTTAACTTCATACCCATTTCTTCATACCCCTAAATTCATACCCCTAACTTCATACCCTTTCCTTCATACCTCTTTCTTTATAGCCCTAAATTCATACCCCTAACTTCATACCCCTTTATTCATACCCCTTTCTTCATGCCCCTCACTAAATATCTATCACTTCATACCATTAAGTAATTGAATACTTACAAAAACCACTTCTTTAATCAATTATTGTCTCATATCTCTTTATTTATACCCCTGACTTCATACCGCTTTCTTCACACCCCTCACTTCATACCTTTTCTTCATATCCATAACTAATTGAATACTTTCAAAAACCACTTCTTTAATAAATTAAAGCCTCATACCCCTCACTACATACCCCTAACTTCATTCAATTCATACCCATTTATTCATACCCCTAACTTCATACCCCTTTCTTCATAACCCTAAATTCATATCCCTAGCTTCATATCCCTTTATTCACACCCCTTTATTCATACCCCTTTGTTCATACCCCTCACTAAATACCCCTCAATTCATACCCCTAAGTAATTGAATACTTACAAAAACCACTTCTTTAATCAATTAATATCTCATATCCCTTTCTTAATACCCCTTACTTTATACCCCTTTCTTCATACCCCTCACTTCATACACCTTTATTCATACCCCTAACTAATTTAATACTTACCAAAACAACTTTTCTAATCAATTAAGGTCTCATATCCCTTACTTCATACCCCTAATTTCATTAACTTCATACCTCTTTCTTCATATCCCTAACTTCATACCTCTTACTTCATACCCCTAACTATTTAAAAAACTTTAGAAAAAAAAATCAATGTTTTTTTCAAAAAAAATAATGTTTCTTCATACCCCTCACTTCACACCCCTAACTTCATACCTCTTTCTTCATACCTGTTTCTTCATACCCCTAATTAATTGAATACTTACAATAACTACTTCTTTAATCAATTAATGTCTCATATCCCTAACTTCATACCCCTAACTAATTGAATACTTACAAAAACCACTTCTTTAACTAAATCCTAAATCCTAAAGTTAGGGTTATGAGACATTAATTGATTAAAAAAGTGGTTTTTTGTAAGTATTCAATTAGTTAGGGGTATGATACATTAATTGATTAAAGAATTGATTTTTGAAAGTATTCAATTGGTGAGGGGTATGAAGTGAGGGCTTTGAAGTTAGGGGTGTGAAGTGAGGGGTATGATACCCCTAAGTAATTGAATACTTACAAAAACTACTTCTTTAATCAATTAATGTCTCGTATCCCTTTATTATTACCCCTTACTTTATACCCCTTTATTCATACCCCTCACTTCATACATCTTTCTTCATACCCCTAACTAATTTAATACTTACTAAAACCACTTTTTTAATCAATTAAGGTCTCATATCCCTCACTTCATACCCTTAATTTCATTAACTTCATACCTCTTTCTTCATATCCCTAACTTCATACCTCTTACTTCATACCCTTAACTAATTAAAAAACTTTAGAAAATAGAAAAAAATCAATGTTTAAAAAAAAAAAATGTTTCTTCATACCCCTCACTTCACACCCCTAACTTCATACCCCTTTCTTCATACCTGTTTCTTCATACTCCTAACTTCATACCCCTCACATCATACCCCTAATTAATTGAATACTTACAAAAACTACTTCTTTAATCAATTAATGTCTCATACCCCTAACTTCATACCCCTAACTAATTAAATACTTACAAAAACCACTTCTTTAACTAAACCCTAAATCCTAAAATTAGGGTTATGAGACATTAATTGATTTAAAAAGTTTTTTTTTGTAAGTATTCAATTAGTTAGGGGTATGAAGTTAGGGGTATGATACATTAATTGATTACAGAATTGGTTTTTGAATGTATTCAATTGGTGAGGGGTATGAAGTGATGGGTATGAAGTTAGGGTATGAAGAAAGGGGTATGAAGTTAGGGTGTGAAGTGAGGGGTATGAAGAAACATTGATTTTTTTTTTTTTCTAAAGTTTTTGAATTTTTTTTTATTTTCTAACATTTTGATTTTTTGTTTTTTTTTTCTACGGTTGAAAAATTAAAATTAAAATTAAAATTTTAAAGTTCCTAAAAAAAATGAAAAAAAATTAAAGTTAAAATTAAAATTTTACAATTAAAAAAATTAAAGTTAAAATTAAAATTTTATAATTAAAAAATTTAAATTTAAAATAAATAAAAAATTAAAGTTAAAATCAAAATTTTAAAGTTCCTAAATTTTTTAAGTTAAAATTAACAATTAAAAAAAAAAAACAATTCTTTAATCAATTAAGGTCTCATACCCCTAACTTCATACTCCTCACTTCATACCCCTAACTTCATACAACTAACTTCATACCCCTTTCTTTATACCCCTAACTTTAATCAATTAAGGTCTCATACCCCTAACTTCATACCCCTCACTTCACACCCCTTTCTTCATACTCCTCACTTCATACCTCTTTCTTCATACCCCTAACTTCATACCCCTTTGTTCATACCCCTCACTAAATATCCCTCACTTTGTACTTACAAAAAATACTTTAATCAATTAAAATATCATACCCCTCACTTCATACCCCTTTCTTCATACGCCTAAATAATTGAATACTTACAAAAACCACTTCTTTAATCAAGTAACTAATAGGGGTATGAAGTTAGGGGTATGAGATATTAATTGATTAAAAATTTGGTTTTTGTAAGTTTTTAATTAGTGAGGGGTATTAGGAAAGGGGTATGAAGTTAGGGGTATGAATTTAGGGGTATGAAGAAATATTGATTTATTTTTTTGAAAAAAAACATTGATTTTTTTGGATTTTCTAAAGCTTTTAAAACTAAATTGATTTTCTAACATTTTAAATTTCCTATAAAAAAAGAAAAAAACTCTAAACCCTAAACCTTAAACCCTAAAACCCTAACCTTATAAACCCTAAACCATAAAACCTAAGACCTTAATTGATTAAAGTTAGGGGTATGCGACATTAATTGATTAAAGAATTAGTTTTTGTAAGTATTCAATTAGTGAGGGGTATGAAGTTAGAGGTATGAAGTAAGATGTATGAAAAATATTGATTTTTTTCGATTTTCTAAAGTTTTTTTTTTTAAATTGATTTTCTAACGTTTTGATTTTTTTTCTAAGGTTAAAAAATTAAAATTAAAATTTTAAAGTTGCTAAGAAAAAAAATTAAAGTTAAAATTAAAATTTTAAAGTTCCTAATTTTTTTAATTAAAGTTTACAATTAAGAAAATTAAAATTAAAAAAAAAAAAACATTCATTTAATCAACTAAGGTCTCATACCCCTAACTTCATACCCCTCGCTTCATACTCCTAACTTCATACCCCTTTCTTCATACCCCTCACTTCATACCCCTAAATTTAATCAATTAAAGTCTCATACCCGTAACTTCATACCCCTCGCTTCACATCCCTTTCTTCATATCCCTCACTTCATACCCCTTTCTTCATACCCCTAACTTCATACCTGTTGGTCACAAATCTGCCTAAGTACAAGATTTCATCACTTGTGCGCCCTAGACTCGGCCAACATTGAAAGGCCGAGGGAAAAATAAAATTCCTTCGAACCGATCTCTAGAGAGGGCTGGCTCCCTTACTAAATTCTACATTGTTTGAAGACTAGGGATGCAGGAAAGAAATTGAAAAATAACTGAAAGAAAGGGAAATATAGCCACAGGTCGAAGTGTATAATTTGGGGTAGACTAACAACAAAAATTCCACCAAGTTTTGTAACAACATATAATAAAAGGAAAGCAGCAGAATTTAACTCACATCTTTGTAGAGATAACCCCCAGATCGTATTTCAAAATCTACTCACTAACCAACAATGTTTGAATTCGGAATGCAGAATTCAGAACTTAACAGCAAGAGCATGAGCATAAAAAGAAATGACTTTTAAAATAGAAGGAAATCACACACATAAGAATGCTTGCAAATTTTAGAAGCCGAGTCTCTTCTATTGATGCAGAGAACTTAGAGAGTTTTCTTGCAAAATGTCTAACCTTATTTCTTTAGATATACATGAGTATTTATAGAGGTCTTCCCTCTCTCTTTTGCATCACAACATTTAAAACATAAAATAGATTTTTTAGAGGAGATCCACAAAGTATGCACTTGAAAAGAGAGAACCATCACCCTTGGAGAAAACACGTTCCCTACTTTTATGGATCAAAACTAAAAATCGAACGAAAACAAGGGACCAAATTTCTCCATTAAATGACCGTTCTCGGGGCATGCTTGAAGCGTTAGGAGATCACGAACAAGAGCTTTTAATACTGGAGGCATCTTTAATTTTGGTGGCTTCGAGAACAAACTGATTTAACACATTCTCCCATCTTGCGCACATAGGTAATCAACAAAACATTTAATCTTGGAGTCTCTCTGACCTCGATCTCAAAATCAGTTGGAGAGCTTTTAACACGTTACTTTGTTTGATCCTTATCTTCTCCTCACGTTCTCCTATGCAATTTTGAAGGAAAATGCAAACAGAACTTTATCGGGCCTTTGTTATTGCTTCTATCGCAAAAATGTGACAGGTCGCGAAAATGCGACATGTCACGAAATCGTGACATTTTCAACTTACTGCTTTCTCCTGTTGCCACCAGTCACGAAAATATGACATGTCACGAAATCACGACAATCTCCTCTTGCTTGGCCTTCTTTTCTTGCACTTCTGCAAAAATGCGACAAGTCACGAAATCGCGACAATCTGCCTTCATTTTGTTTTATTTCCACAACATGTCGCGAAATCGTGACATATTTCTTCGCCTGCTTTCTTCGCTACTCCAAGTCACGAAAAATCACCATGTCATGAAATCGCGACAATCCTCTTCCTTCTGGATCCTTTTTCTTGTAAGTGGCAAAAATGGAACATGTCGCAAAATCATGACATTCCGTACTTGGCACTGTCCTTCCCGCTTGTTCACCATGAAAATGCGACATGTCGCGATATCGCGACACTTTTATCTATTTTGTTCTTTCGTCTTCAACAAGTCATGAAATCGTGACATTCTCCCGTCGTGTGGCTTTCTCCTTCTCGCCTCCACGAAAATGTAACATGTCGCAAAATCGTGACAGTCCGTACCATTTTGCTCCTTTCGTGCTTTCTCATCGCGAAAACAAGACATGTCACGAAATCGTGACATGTTTCTATCTTCTTGCTCCTTCCTGCTTTATCATCACGAAAGTGTGACAAGTCACGAAATCGTGACACTTTTCTCCTGCCTGACTCTGTTTCCAAAAATGTCATGAAATCGTGACATCTTTCTCCCGCCTTGAGTTTACCTTTAGCATTTTCGTGAAAATGTGACATGTCACGAAATCGTGACAAGTTTCTCTTGTTTTTGCTTTCTCTGTCTTGCCTCCGCAAAAACATGACAAGTCGTGAAAATGTGACATGTCACGAAATCACGATAATTTTCTTTGGACTTGTACTTTTCAGCTGTCTCCCCGTGAAAACGTGACATGTCGCGATATCACGAAAATTTTCCTTGGCGCTCCTCTTTGCTGCTATATGTCACAAAATCATGACATTTTCCTATCACTTTGCTTTGTTGCCGCAACAAGTCGCAAAAATGTGACATGTCACGAAATTGCGACAACTTTCACTTTACTGCTCCCTCATCGCAACAAGTCGCGAAAATGCTATATGTCACGAAATCATGATAATTTTGCCATTACTGCTTCCTTTGCTGTTTCCTAGTGCGAAAATGTGATAGGTCATGAAAATGCGACAGGTCGCGAAAATGCGACATGTCACGATATCAAGACATTTTCTATGCTTGCACTTTTTGGCTTTGGACCCCGCGAAACCGCAACAGGTCGCGATATCACGACATCTTACACTTACTTTGCTTGAACACAAAACTTGTAGAGATTTTTGTATTTTCCCTTTCGAAGTGCTTGGAGGGACAAACAGAGGAGTGAGCATCTCTACAATTTGTGCCTTCTTTTGCATGAACAGTAACAACAAAAACAATGTGGCAAAAATGCCAACATTCTTGGCGGCTCGCGGGGTATACAGTTTCGCTATATGCATGAACCTCAGGCATTTATCTATTGGGCAACAGAGTCAAGAAACTGGAGGAGTAGAAGAAGTGAGTGCTGGTTGATGCCGGACGTTTATGCGGGCTGCTGCAACAAGCTCTTGCTGGCGCTCGACACTCAAAAATAGGACCTTCAGTAGAAATTTATGGAAGAGCATAACTTCCCTTATTCCTAGAACTACTGCATTTTGCCTAGCTCGGTTGAGATGGGTAATCACCAGGTGTTGTGCAAGGATCTCCATGGCAGTAGTGAGAAGCACCTGAATTGAAAAACAGGAATGAATGGAGTGATGACCGGCAGATGCGCAGGCCATAGAACGGGAATGGTGAATGATGGAATGGTGGAAGATGGAGGAGTAGAAGTGGTAGATACAACAACTGAAGAGGGTGCTACTATGCTACCAACTACTAGGATTCTATGAAAATAGATAATGAAATGGAAGTGGATGGAATGGAGAAAGTGGTAGGAACTGTGGAGAAGTGCTCAAAAGACAAAGGATTAGAAGAAAGGGGAAGTGAAGAAAAGGGAACATCAGAGAGGGGAGTAGAAACAACAGTAGTGGCTTGATTATGTATAGTGGAAGGAGTGGGAGTGGAAGAAAGAAGTAGAGGGGAAGCCACTTCCTGCTAGGAAGGAAAAGAAAAAGAAAGAGAAATAAACATACCTGCGGGCTCGTGTGCAAAAGGAGCCGAAGTTGACGAATTTTTTTTTTGTTTTTTTTCTTTTATTTTTCAAATCCAAGCCTAAAAGAAACGTAAAACGACAATATGTACATATTTACATCAATAATTTCTTTTTTTTTTACTGATAATAGGCCTTCAAATGAAGACCATTAACTGGAATTAACAGTGCATGACCATCCATATCTTGCAAATAAAAAGAATTAACTTGATTGGCACCTGTGATTTGAAATGGACCTTCCCATATTGCCTCGAACTTGTGATGTTTGCCAGGCTTTGATTTCTTTTCATTCCACTTCAATACAAGATCGCCAACCTTAAAAGTCCTTTCAAAGACCTTTTTATCGAACCATTTCTTTGTCATCTCAGCATGTTCTATAAAATCTTGGTATGATTTCTCCCGTTCTTCTTCCAACTGCAAAAATTGAGCTAATCTCATGTTCATTGAATCAGATTCATCATCCTCATCATCAATCAAATGCCAAGTCTAGAGGGCCGGTAATTCAATATGAATTGGCAAAACCACTTCTTTTTCGTATATCAATGAATAAGGGGATGTCTTGATAGATTTTTTCATAGAGATGCGATCAGCCCACAATGCTTGATTCAAAAGTAGGTGCTAGCTCCGCTTATTGTCGCCAAGGGTCCTCTTCAAAATTCGAAGCAAGTTCTTGTTTGTAGATTCGGCCAATCCATTCCCTTGCGGATAATAATTAGATGAAGTTTTCAAATAAATTCCGTACTTACCCGCAAATTCACTAATTTTGGCACCTATGAAAGGAGTTCCATTATCTGTTATAATCGCATCTGGGATACCAAAGCGAGTGATCAACCCCTCAAGAAAAGTGATGACCGTGGCTTGATCTACCTTTTTAGTTGGAATTGCTTCAGTCCATCTAGTGAAATAGTCGGTTGTAGTCAAGATGTACTTGTGACCAGCAGATGAGTTAGGATCAATGACCCCGATAAAGTCTAGTCCCCATTGCTAAAATGGTACTTCTACTTGAATCGGGTGAAGAGGTAATGATGCATTCCTGGTTCTACCGATGTATCTTTGGCACTTATCACATTTTTGACTAACTTTGAAGGCGTCTACAAAAAGAGTAGGCCAAAAATAGCCTGCTCAAATAATATTTAATGCCATGGGTCTACCTGCATAATGACCTCCTGATAATCCATAATGGAATTCTTCTAAAATTTTCTCCTTCTTTGATTCTTTGACACATCTAAGAAGAACCCCATCAATATTCTTATGAAACAAGCCATTTGGTAGCAAGACGTACTTGAGGGCTTGCAGGCTAAATCTTCTTCTCTGTGAGGCAATTAGATGTGAAGGACATTTTCCAAAATAAAAATATTCCATCAGCTCCTCTGTCCAATCTTGATCCACTATAGAATGATTGTCAAAATTACAATTATCTACTACATCCTCATAATCATGAATTGTGGATCCAGAGGAAGCATTCTTTGCAAGCTCTTGGCACAATGCTCGACCTCGAACAAGTTTGGTTGGTCGGATCTCAACATCAAATTCCTAAATTTTAGAAACCTAGCCATCTCTCCTATCTCCAAGTTCTCCTTGTATGATAAAATTTTGGACATCTGGATGAACAACATAAACTATTGTTTTACTCTGTGAAACAAAGTGCCGAAACTTCTTCAGAGATTTCATTACCGCATACACTTGTTTCTCAATGAAGTTATACTTATCTTGATGTGGTTGGATGACTTGGCTTAGGAAAGCAATCAAACGTTCATTTTCATCATCTCCCTTCTGTGTAAGCACCGTTGCATAAGCTTCTTGTTCACCAATGACATAAAGGATAAAATCCTTGGAATAATCAGGGTTCACCAGGACCGGAGCTTGAGTGATCCTTTCTTTGATCTCCTCAAATGATTGCTTCCTCTGCTCGGTCCATTTAAATTCAGCATTTTTCTTTAAAAGCTCTGTCATTGGCATTATCACTTGAGCGAAATCTGCAACAAACTTTCGAACAAAATTAATTTGCCCAAAAAAATATTGCAAATCCTTCTTATTGGCTGGCAATGGAAGCTTCAAAAGAGCTTGGGCCCTAGCTGGATCAATAGCTAGGCCATTTTCTGAAATTAGATGTCCTAGGAGCTTGCCCTCCTTTACAAAAAAATTGACTTTTTTGGATTAATAGATATGCCAAATTCTCGACATTTTTCAAATACCTGCCTTAAATGAGATCCGTGCTCCTCCATATTGTGAGAAAAAATAGTCATATCATCCAAATAAATCACAATAATGAGATTTAACAACTCACCAAAATCCACATCCATTGCCCTTTGAAAAGTTGCGCCAGCATTTGAGAGTCCAAACGACATTCACTGGTAAGCAAAGGTTCCCCATTTTGTGGTGAACGTTGTTTTATGTTGGTCCTCATCCCTGACCCAAATCTGGTTATACCCAGAGAATCCATCCAACAAAGAGAATCTCTGAGCTCCCACAACCATGTGAAGAATCTGGTCAATCTGAGGCAGAGGATAATGATATTTTAGCGAGGCTTGATTCAAATTTCAAAAATCAACACATAGGCGAATATCTCCATTCTTTTTCCATACTGGGACCAGATTTGCCACCCAAGTTGAATGCTTGATGGGGTAAATGATTTTAGAATTCAACATTTTAAGAAGCTCTGCCTTCATCAGTACTTCAATATTGGGATTAACTGGTCTCTGCTTTTGTCTGAAGGATTTCACCCCATCATGCAACTCAATAGTATGTTGGATTACATCTTTGTTATATCCCTTCAAATCATGGTAACTCCAAGCAACTGTGTTAGGAAATTCATGACATAAATCTTTGATTTGTTCTAACTCCTCGGGAGTACAATCCATCCCAATATTTATCGATTTTTGGGGACCTAACTCCAGTTCAGTATACTCCTTCTCATCTACTTTGATCCTATGCTTCTCTACCCTATCATTTTGATCAAAAAGGCTTTCAAGTGTAATCAATCCTTTAGGGATATGATTATTCCTTAGTTGAATAAGCCCTTTGGCTTCCTCCTCATCAAGCATTCTCTCTTCCATAGTACTCGCTTCTCTTATCAAAAAATCTTCAATATGCTCATCACTTTCGAATACTTGCCAATACATGTTCTTGTCCGAGACCAAAGGTCTGTAAACTAACCTTACGGTCTTAGGTTTCCTCACTACATGCTCAATCGGAGAGAAGTTTGCTCCAAGAGATGCTAGAAGATCAGCATGCTTATTCATCTCTCATGAAATGGATTGAATATTCAATGCTGTGAAAGCCTCAAACAGGTCCCAAACTTTGTTGCGGTATGCCTTGAGATAATGCTACTTGGAGATGCACTTGTTTGTTACTTGATTCACAATCAATTCAGAGTCACCAAAAATTTGCAATTGTTCAATCCCCAATTTTTTTGCCTTCTTCAAACCTAGGCAAAACGCTTCATACTCAACAGCATTGTTAGTACAACTCCAGGTCAGTCGATATGAATATGTTTTCTGTAGGCCAGAGGGAGAAATAAGAACAATCCCTGCTCCCGCACCATTTTTACATCTTGCTCCATCAAAATACAACTTCCATAATTGATCAGGCATAGAGTCTTGACCAACTTGATCAAGAGGCATCTTTATTTCAACCTCTTCAGGCTTTGTAATGGAGTAACAACCAATTTTAGTTTCCATCATGGCATTAAAATCGAGCATTGAGAACTCATCCTCTAAGCGAAGCTCATCCAGGACTTCATCCATCAAATCAGGATTTTCCAATTCTTCAGTTATCATGTTGACAGAATGTGTGGACTTTTCTTCTTCTTCCATATTCTCTATATGAAAAGTAGAAGGCTTCTCATTGTAGATCCGGATTCTTCTTCCTTTGAAAGGAATCTCCAAGTGAGAATAATCCAAAGAAAGGTAGCCTCCCAGTTTGGCAGTGAATTCTCTTGACAAACACATACTGAAATATGGTTCCAAATCAACCACAACTACCTCCTGAATTACTATAATTTGAGGCATACTATGTAGAACAATAGGAATATCCTTGATTACACCCACTATTTTCATGGGAGTCCCGTCCAACTACAAGACACCAGGGCTACTTCTTGTATAATACATACCCATGACTTCACAAACTGCCTTTGGCATGACAGTTGTCGCAACACCAGAATCAATCATGCAGTTGTGCACTATCCAACCCTCCATCCTGAGTGACAAATAAAATGGGGGTGGTCTATTTTTTCCAATGGGTGAAGAAGTTAATGTTTGAGCAAAAATCATCTGGGTAGGATTCTTCTCATTATCTTTCATAGATTTCAATGATTCTTGTAACAAATCAACTTGCCCAGGTAATTGTAATGCATCATAGAGACTAACCTTGGTTGGAATCTTCTTTAATTCTTCAACAATATTGTATGTAGATGCACCAGTCTCCTTCTTTTCAATAGTGTCTTCATATTTGCTCCGATATTGCTGAGTGGCTTCTACCCTCAGTATTTTAGTCAAAGATGGGTACTTGAGATTTTCTCTAGCTCGTTCCTCTGTTTTAGCTCTTGCCTGCGAAGCTGAGGCTTTTTCTTGTAATATTTCCTTTGCTCGTGGTGGCAAAAGATCTTTTAATAGAACAGGTGAATCTAGATTTGGTATTGAAACATGAGTTTTCACTTGTACTTGTTTCTTCTCATTTTGCATCTTCGGATCAGCCGGTACCCTTAATGGTTCCATCTCTGCTGGATCTATCGTGACTGGCTTCTTCCTAGTTCTCGTGAGAACTGAGACTTGTTCTTCAGATGGAACCATAAAATTATGATCTACCTCAATAATCATATTAACTTGTCCTCCAGAAGAGCTTGCGGCCAATGTTTGTACATAGTTCAAATGAACCATACAAGTCTCCTCATCGTGTGGATCATTACATGTAGAGCACCAATATGTTCTTTCTGCAGGGCCAACTTCCTCATTCGTCAACACAATCGAGTTCTTTTCAGGCACTTTGCTTGTTGAAGCCGCTTGTTCTCTAGTGATCGGCGGAGGTTGAAATCTCTTGGGTTGGAAATCTCTCTTGGCCTGCTTTCTTTCAATAATTGTGATTTTATTTCCCATCGCTCTTATAGCTGAATTAGCAGATTTTACCTCTTGTAATAGCGCTATGTAAGGATCATGATTTTAGGGCGCAGGAGGTGCCGGTATAGGTAGAGGTGTTGGCGGTGTAGGCAATGCTGGGAATGAAGTGGGAGTTGGTAATTACGGAATGCTTGGTGCAGGCAACTATGGAATAGTTGGAGCAGGGAACTAGGGAACTAGAATGGGTGCGATCTGAGGCGCACTTGAGCTCCATGATGGAATTGGATACATGGAAGGCATAGGCTATGAAAATGAACCAGAATACAAATGCTTAGGAAGATCAGGTAAGATAGACATTGTTACCTTTGGGGGAAGCCTACCTATGGCAATCAAGTCAGCTTTTGCCTTTTGCGCTTGTTCAAACAACTCTGGGAATGTAGTCACGTTGGACTGTCGGATAGCCAACAAAGGCCCGATAAAGTTCTGTCCGCATTTTCCTTCAAAATTGCATAGGAGAACGTGAGGAGAAGATAAGGATAAAAAAAAGTAACGTGTTAAAAGCTCTCCAACTGATTTTGAGACCGAGGTCAGAGAGACTCCAAGATTAAATATTTTGTTGATTACCTATGTGCGCAAGATGGGAGAATGTGTTAAATCAGTTTGTTCTCGAAGCCACCAAAATTAAAGATGCATCCAATATTAAAAGCTCTTGTTCATGATCTCCTAACGCTTCAAGCATGCCTCGATAATGGTCATTTAATGGAGAAATCTGGTCCCTTGTTTCCATTCGATTTTTAGTTTTGATCCATAAAAGCAGGGAACGTGTTTTCTCCAAGGGTGATGGTTCTCTCTTTTCAAGTGCATACTTTGTGGATCTCCTCTAAAAAATCTATTTTATGTTTTAAATGTTGTGATGCAAAAGAGAGAGGGAAGACCTCTATAAATACTCATGTATATCTAAAGAAAGAAGGTTAGACATTTTGCAAGAAAACTCTCTAAGTTCTCTGCATCAATAGAAGAGACTCGACTTCTGAAATTTGCAAGCATTCTTATGTGTGTGATTTCCTTCTATTTTAAAAGTCATTTTTGTTTATGCTCATGCTCTTGTTGTTAAGTTCTGAATTCTACATTCTGAATTCAAACGTTGCTGGTTAGTGAGTAGATTTTGAAATGCGATCTGGGGGTTATCTCTACAAAGGTGTGAGTTAAATTTTGTTGCTTTCCTTTTATTATATGCTATTACAAAACTTGGTGGAATTTTTGTTGTTAGTCTACCCCAAATTATACACTTCGGCCTGTGGCTATATTTCCCTTTCTTTCAGTTATTTTTCAATTTCTTTGCCGCATCCCTAGTCTTCAAATAGTGTAGAATTTAGTAAGGGAGCCAACCCTCTCTGGAGATCGGTTCGAAGGAATTTTCTTTTTCCCTCGGCCTTTCAATGTTGGCCAAGTCTAGGGTGCACAAGTGATGAAATCTTGTACTTAGGCAGATTTGTGACCAACAATACCCTTTACTCATACCCCTTTCTTCATACCTCTTTCTTAATACTCCCAAACTTCATACCCCAAACTTCATACCCATTTATTCATACCCCTTTCATCATATCTCTAACTTCATACCCATTTCTTGATACCCATCACTTTATACCCATTTCTTCATATCCTTAAGTAATTGAATACTTACAAAAACCACTTATTTAATCAATTAATGTATCATACTACTAACTTACCACTTTCTTCATACCCCCTAACTTCAAACCCCTAACTTCATAACCTTTTTTTTATACCCCTAGATTCATACCCCTAACTTCATACCCCTTTATTCATATCCCTTTCTTCATACCCCTCAATAAATACCCCTCACTTCATACCCCTAAGTAATTGAATACTTACAAAAACCACTTTTTTTAATTAATTAATATCTCATCTCCTTTTCTTCATACCCCTAAATTCATATCCCTTTTTTCATACCCCTCACTAAATACCCCTTACTTCATACCCCTAAGTAATTGAATACTTACAAAAACCACTTTTTTAATTAATTAATGTCTCATATATCTTTTTTAATACACATCACTTCATACCCCTAAGTAATTGAATACTTACAAAAACCACTTCTTTGATTAATTAATATCTCATATCCCTTTCTTCATACCCCTAAATTCATACCCCTTTATTCATATCTCTTTCTTCATACCCCTCATTGAATACCCCTTACTGCATACACCTAAGTAATTGAATACTTATTGTAGCACCCTAAAATTGGCGTAGTAAAACTTAGCAAATAATTAAAATTACCTTAGTAATAATTCAAATTCAAATTTTAACCCCGAACCGCCTGTTAAACCGCTTTCCTTATTTTTCGCGCCATTTTTAGGATTTGTTGTGACCGTTGGACGATATTGTCGTCGATCAGACGATATCGCCTCAGATCGGACGAATTCGTCTGGAGCATAACGTCCAGATGATTTCATCCCAAAACTAATTTTTCAAAATTAGCTTCTGTTCTAACAACTTCTCTAACTCGGGCAGAGACGCGTCTGCACCGTTAGAGTCTCCTCCGTTGGAGATCTCCCAAATTGGGATGATCTCCAACCTCCCAACCTCCTTCCTATGCCTATTTAATCTTAGGCCCTCCCCTTGACATACCCCTGGCTGAAATTTTCTGTAACACGAGTTTTATTTGCATTAGAGTATCCTAAATTACTATTTGCCTTCGTATTTTTCCAAGTTTGTTTGCAGGAACTTCATTGTTTTTCAGCCGGAGCAAGCTCAGATCATCATAGATGATCCTGTACAATCTCGAATGATCATGCCCCAATTCGAGACGATTTCGCACTTTATAGACGATTTCGACTACAGTCAACATTGGGGGCAATTGGTGCCCAGAGTTTGCACTTTTCTCTTTTTGTCTGTTGTTTCATTCTGCATTTAGATCAGTTTATTGTTATTTTTTGCTATTCTGCATTTTGGAGTTCACCCATATAGCTTAAGTGCATGATAAGATCATAATTTGTCATTAGAATACTATAATTTACTTGAATTTCTATTCGTAATTATCGTTTTAGTATCTATATTGTCATTTTACACCATTTTCCTCTGTTAGTATTGTTGCATTTTCTGTGTTCTGTGTCTATTTCTCTGATTGCAGGTCTCTAACGAATTCGTCGAGAATTCATCAGATCTCAGACGATCCTGTCTGATTTCAGACGATCTTGTCAGATCAGAGGCGATCTTGACTGCTTCAAAAATTAGAACCTCCATCATACATCCGGATCAGGTATGACTTTTTTCTAGCCTAGTATATTTCCTGTATTCTCTGTTTAATTCTATTTCTATATTCATTTAAACCTACATTTCATGTAGAACAGTTTAGATTCATTTGGCCAAACCTAGAATTTGAATGATTAAATGTAAAATTGAACACATCAAACACATTCCCAACCTAGGCGTGGAGACTGCCACTAAACGTTTCCTGGTGAACCCCACCATCCGTCAAAAAATCACCTTAATACCCCTCCCCTGAGAGGCGGGACCTTCAAAGGGCCTCTCAGTCCGAGGTATTGTCCCATCCTTCTCGCATCCCCCTTTCGGGCGTGGATCCTTTAGCCTGAAGGTAAGGGTGCAAAAAATTTGGAACGATACATTTTGGTGAACCCGACGTGAAACTAAAACCTTTTGAAAACAAAAAACATAGATGCATTTAAAATCATTAGAAAAACTACTAAGTTGCATATCATGTTTAGATGGTAGCTCCTAAGAAAAGACTAGCTGTCACTATAAATGTTGAAAACCAATTAGCAGCCATAGAGATTAATTCTTTGCTTAGAATAGCTCCAACATATAGAGTCCCACCTTTATGGGACGAACTTGATAGGAGACTAGGTATCATTTCATCTAGATCAATACAACTTAAACAAATCAAGAGGTTTGCCCTAGATAGAATCTTGGATCCTCATCAACTCATTTTTTATCATGAACTTCAGAGAGCTTGCCATAGGTGGTTAGCTTATAGGAGAGCTCTTGTGTCTTTAGAATTGTTCACCTTCGAGGAATACCTCGAGAACGCAACTATTATACACCAATTCCTAGGTCATGTAGAAGACCAAGAGGTCATTCTTACAGATAGGGAAAGGTGGAGGAGAGTTCCTAGAGCTGTGTTATATCGAGAGTATTGCCATGAACTTTATTTCTACTGACCGTAGTCCGAGACAGATAATATCACTATAGCACTTTTTGTCAAATTCTTGAAAGAAAATTTTCAATTTGAAGAAGAACATTTCATGACTCCTGAAGAACTTGAGCCCATTAATGATATTTATAAATTGTTTATAGAAAACTAGATCATTGCTTTCATTATTATTATTTCTTGCATTTAGTGTGTTGTTTGTTATCTTTATAATATTGTTATAAAAACACAAAAAAAAAAAAACAAGAAAAACCAAAAACATAACAAAACCAAAACATTTTATTTTAAATACTATAGTAGGTATATAATTAAAATATATACCTCTTAAGCTTGTTGCATATATATATAAGTATATATATATTTGCTGAAATCTAAATTTAAGCACAATGCCTAGACTTAGGAATGGTAAACAAACTGAAGAAGAAGAAGAAGAAGATTGGCTAGGAAACAAAACAAAAAACCCAAATGTCCTTCCTGAGGATTCAATTCCGGAAGGAGGAACTCTAGAACAACCAGAAGATGAGTTGGTTGTAGATGAACAAGAAGAAAATGTTAGAGGAAGGATCCTCATCCCCTAGAATGGCTCCAGACGAAACTATTACTTTTGATAACATAGATCATTTCTGGAAATTTCTCAGTAATAACATTGGTGCTCTTAATATGGCAGTTCGTATTGATAGAGGACAAATTAGTGAAACTCAAGCAACCCTAGAAGAAGGATTTAACATGCACACTAATCCTTTGTCTTTTGTCGATCAAGAAAGTGATAAAGCTGGACCATCCAATAGAGATATGGTCACTATGATTCAGAACATGCAACAGCAACAAGTTACCCAACCCCCTAAGGAACCTGTTATTGAGCCTAAAATCATTCCCACACAAAAGAGACCTTCATTCACTGCTTTATTTCGCCAAACTATCGATCAATATGCTTCAAATCGACAAAAACCTAAAATGAAGCCAAACACCAATTTTCAACAATCTGGGATACAACATAATACAACTTCAAAACTTCTTCATAACACCCTTCCTACCAACAATTTACACAATAGCAATATAGCATCTAATCTTCATGTCCCTCCATCATATGCTCACAAATCCCATATTAATGCCCTACCGAACCAATATGGTGGGCAAACCAGTAATCTGGAAGCCATGGTGAAATAGTTAGCTTCCCGCATGGACCAGATAGATCCCTACCGTCCCTCGTATAATTATCGAGAGATGTGTAGTCAGCCTTTGGATCCCATAGTTGTAGCACAACCATACCCTAAGCACTTTCCCATGCCCGTCCTGCCTATATATAAAGGAACTGAAGATCCCATAGAGCATCTTCGCATGTTTAGGATAGCATGTCATGATATATCACATGATGACTTGCTATTACTAAAAATGTTCCCAAAAAGTTTAGGAGGAATGGCATTAGAGTGGTACTATCAATTGCCCACTCATTCTTTGAGGAATTTTGAAGAAACAGCTGAATCTTTTGTCCATCAATTTAGTGCCTACATCGAGAGACACGTGACCATTAAAGATTTATACAACTTAAAACAAGACAAAGATGAATGTTTTGCTGATTTCTTAGCTAGATGGAGGCAGTTGACAGGAAAACTGCACTTTGTGCTACCTTATAGGGAAATGTTGGACATTTTTATTAATAATTTGCAAGAACAACTATCCTATGAATTATCAACTGCTACCTTGACCACCTTCGATCAAGCTATAGACTTAGCTCGAAGGGTGGAAGATGCTCTCATTAGAAGAGGTCAGCTCAAAAGGAAAGATGATGAGAAAACATCCAGAAATCAGTATAAAAATAAACAAGTTGTGGGTGACGGAGTCACTGATAGTAGAAACATTGCTAATGTTAATACTACAAAAACAACGAAGAAGTTTATATTAAAACCTCCTGATAAACCACCTCGAGAATTTACTAGATTGAATCAACCTTTATCAACCATTCTTCCTCAATTACTAGCACGAGGCTTGATTCAATTACCAGCTATCCAGGAACCTGATCCAACTATACCCGGATACAGAGCTGATTTACATTGTGATTTTCATAGAGGACCTGGACATGCTACAAACTCTTGCAAAATATTAAAACATAAAATACAAGACTTGATTGATAATAATGAAATGGAGGTGCAAGCCTTTCAACCTAAACAAAATCCTCCTAATAATGCTCAAAAGAACATTCCCCAAAATCAGAATCAGAATGCCAATCAATCATTGGACATATTTCAACATCCTTTACCGCAACATGGCAAAGAGGTGGCTAATCAAATCGAACATCATAATGTTCCCCCTCCTACCCGATATGTAGGGACTATTAGCGGACAATTATCTGTTCAGGATCCTCAAATATTTGGCACAACTTTCTCCATGGTTACGTCCAGACCCCTATATAATACTCAAACACCAGATCCTAGTGATGTAGAATCGGATACTGAAAGTGAAATAGACATCACCTCAAACCAATCGAATAGTTCTGAAAATGAATCAGATCCGATTCAACCTATCACAGATGCTATGGTTTCGAAAGAACCATTTCCTAGAAGAGTTACTACTCGACCCTCTTCTAATCAGTTCCTTCCTAATGAACAAGCCATAAACGCTAGACCGAGACCAATTCAGCATCTTCAATATAACATTGTAGGTACCATCGGAGTTGTTACCAGACAACAGGCTCAAAACTCTCAAAAGGATCAAACTCAGAATGATGGATCAGCTCCATTTATTTTGAAAAATCCCAATAAAGGGAATCATATGTCTAATGTTCAACCTAAGCCTCCTTACAATATTAATGAACAATTATCCAATACTACAGCCAGAATTTCCCTTTTGGACTTGTTAAGATCTTCTCCTACCCATAGGGATGAGTTAATGCTCACATTAAGCCAAATGATGGTACCTCAAAATATTCAACCTGAAGCCATGTCCAATACTATCATCACTCGAGAAGTCGATTGTATTGACTTTCGAGATAAAGATATCCCACAACATAGTTTACATAAGGATAACCCCTTATATATTACTACCCTAATTGGAGATGTAGCTATTAAACGAGTCTTGATTGATAATGGTTCATCTTTAAACATATGCACTTTTGACTTCTACCAAAGATTTGGCTTTAGGAGTGACGAGATGAAAAGAACGGATATGATTATCAAAGCCTTCAATGACGAGACACAAGAAACATGTGGAGTCATTACTATACCCTTGCAAGTTGGTCCTAGAACCCTAGATACAACCGTGTTTATTGTACATTGCCCTGCATCGTACAATATACTTCTGGGTCGCCCTTGGATCAATGCGATGCGAGTGGTTCCCTCCACTTTACATCAGTGTGTTAAATTTGAATTTAAAAACCAGTTGGTTACCATTCATGGTGATCCTAGACCCTTTGATATGTGTGCTTTGGCAGAACCCATTGGAGTGCAATTTTGCCCCGCCCTGTCATCCACACATCCTAGTTCTTATCATCCGTCCAAACGTGTGAAATACACATCCATAACATCATCTACCCCATCAACTACACCTATACATTTAACTCAACCATCTTCTGAACAAACCACATTAGGACCTCGAAAAGACCCTAAACCTACACCCAATGCTTCTCGTTTTACTCCTATATCTTCCATACCCATAGACTCATCCATCGATATCCCTATAACATCATCATCCACTACAGGCATTCTTCCCACATCAGAAGATCAAGGAAATGTTCCTTCTACCTCTTATGCTCTCACTGATGAGCTCTTACCTGATTTATCTAAAATTCTTATATCAGAAGAGATCAACACTGCCATGCAAACTTCCCTCCTTTTAAATAAACTCCCACCTTCTCCTCGTACCTTGGGCCTCCCACAACCTATGGGAAGTATCTACCAAGTCGAAAGTTGTGCTTTTGTTTATAAAGGATATGATTGGGGAAGAATACCCCGAAACATCAAGACGCATTGTGATGGATATGCTCGATGCTATTTTGATAATGAATATATTAAAGCTAAACCCATAATGCTTAAATTGGGCTATAAAGGGAAAGGTTTGGGACCTTTCCAAAATGGTATGAAAGAACCTTTCGAGGTAGAACCATGGCCTGCCCATTGTGGTGTGGGCCTATTTCCTAATAAAGGTCAGCCCTTTCCATTTGAGGATGATGACCATCTCGTATGTTATCAAGATTATCTAGATAAACAAGATTCTTTGTATCCCAAGAATAATTCTTCTACCTACAATATGCTATCCATTGCCTATCCTGAAATGATTGCCAAATCCGACGATGAGTTGGAAGGAGATATTTTCCATGATGTCTCCGTTGAAGAGTTGTTACACAATGGTTTTTATTTTGATGGTTCTATACCTACTATAGCCCAGCTTGAGGCCACTGATTTGAGAAAAGTATTTAATCGGTTAAGAGAATATCTTATTCGATTAAATCTAGCCAAATGTATATTCGGAGTCAAGTCCGGTAAATTATTAGGGGTTTTAGTTTCTTTATGTGGTATCAAAATCGACCCTCTCAAGATTGCGGCTATCACTGATATGCTCGCACCTACCAATATATCTGAGTTACAAAGTTTACAAGGTAAGCTTCAAGCCATCCGTCGCTTCATCGATAAGCTGGTGGACAAAACCAGTCCCTTTCTTAAGCTCCTTAAGAAGGATGTCCCTTTTAATTGGGATGATGAATGTAAGGAAGCTTTTGAACTTCTCAAACAATACCTCCTCAACCCACCTGTGCTTTCACCGCCTAGACCTGATCGCCCATTTATCCTGTATATTTCAGCTTCAGATTTTGCTTTAGGAGCTATGTTAGCTCAACTTGATGATGAGAAAAGAGAACGTGCTAATTATTATATTAGCCAAACTTTAATTAGTTATGAAACCCACTACACAGCATTAGAAAAACTATGTCTAGCAGTCGTATTTTCTATGTAGAAATTATGCCATTATATGCTCAGTCAGAAAACATATGTCATTGCTAAATATGATCCCTTGCGGTATCTCATGAGTCGACCTTATTTATCGGGTCGTACAACAAAGTGGGTTCTTGCTCTAAGCGAGTTTGAACTCACGTTCATAGGATAGAAGTCTATTAAGGGTCAAATCATAGCAGATCAATTAGCTGCTGCACCCTTAGAGTCTACCCATCCCCTCATCATTGAGTTTCTTGATGAATGCCTTCAATTAGAGGCAGACCATGTTGAACAATGGTCCTTATACTTTGATGGAGCCCGATGCATGAGTGGGGTTGGTGCAGGTATTATTTTAATATCTCCACAAAAACACATTATACCTTTGTCCTTTAAATTAACATTTGCTTGCACCAATAATATTGTTGAATATGAAGCTCTAATCCTTGGATTACGAGCTGCCTTGGCGCTAAAAATTAAACATCTCGCTAGTTTTTGGTGATTCTCAACTTGTTATAAACCAAATTAATGAAGTTTATCAGACCAAAGATGATAAATTATGCCCATATAAAGCATATGTTTTGCAATTGTTGTCCTTGTTTGATAAAGTTACCTTGGAAGCTATTCCTCGAACTAGCAACCGTGCGGTCGATGCTATGGCCGCAACTGCCTCTCTTCTGCCCTTGGAGTTAGATGACGAATATGCCACCATCATTATTCATCGACTCCAGGAACCCACTTCAAATAAGTCATGCTTAGAACCTTTGGATGTGTTTCTAATCAATGAAACTACTCCTGAACCTTGGTATACGGATATATTTGATTTTCTTCACAATGGGACTTTCCCTGCCAGTTCTAATAGAAACCAGCATCGGTTATTACGTAGACGAGCAAGTCGATTTGTAATAATTGGCAATACTTTATATAGGAGATCTTTTGAAGGTATCCTATTGAGATGTTTGAATCTAGAAGAATCCAAATCAGCTTTGAGTGAAGCCCACGATGGATCTTGTGGAGGACACTTCAGTGGTAGTGTCATTGCTAAAAAGCTCCTTAGGATAGGCTACTTTTGGCCTACCATGGAAACTGATGCACATGATTATGTGTGCCATTGTGACAAGTGCCAGAAACATGCTGACCTTGTCCATGCCCCTGCATAAGAACTACAGGCTATTTCATCTCCTTGGCCCTTTTCAAAATGGGGCTTAGACATTATTGGCAAAATTAATCCTGTGTCATCTGATGGACACAAATTCATCATAACTGCCACTGAGTATTTTACTGAAGTGGGTTGAAGCTATGCCTTTAGCTTCCAGCACTGGAACACAAGTCTCTAAATTTATTTTTAATCAAATCATTTGTAGGTTCGAAATTCTTGCAAATCTCATCTCGGACAATGGAACTTGTTTCAAAAATAAAGATGTTAAGAAATTATGCCAAAAATATAAGATTCAACATCGCTGGTCCACTCCCTATTATCCTCAGGGTAATGGCCAAGCAGAAGCATCTAATAAAACATTAATTAAAATCCTTAAAATATTGGTCAATAAATCTAGCCGTGACTGGCACATTCAATTATATCCAACTTTGTGGGCATATCGCACTAGTGTTCGTACTCCCACAGGTACTTCACCTTTTGTTTTGGTTTATGGCGTTGAAGCTGTTTTTCCCTTTGAATTAGAAGTTCCTTCTTTGGCTCTACTACTTCAAGATACCGAAGTAGGAGATGAATATCGAGCTGGCAGACTCAGTCAGCTGGAACTCCTAGATGAAAAGTGCATCAATGCTTTGGAGCATCTTCGTGCCTACCAAAACAAGCTTAAAAGATCATATGCTAAGAAAGTTCGTCATCGATCCTTTGAGGTCGACGACCTTGTTTTAAAAGAAAATAAAAAAAATACTAATGCAACTAAAGACCTTAAAGGTAAATTTGAACCCAACTGGCTTGGACCATATATTATCATTGCTAAATTTGAATCGGAGCATACAAATTAGCTACCTTAGATGGTAAATATTTAAAAGAACCTATGAATATTATGCATCTTAAGCGATATTACGCATAAAATTTGGTCATTTCATCATTTGTATATATTTTGCATGTTGTCTCATTTTAAAAATGTATAAAACTGTTTAAACAAAAACAAACAACAATATTATTGACTCTTTCGAAACCAAAAAATAATAATAATAAAGAGAAGAAAGAGAGAGTCAAAATTATCAAACTCCTCAAAAATATTTGTTGTATATATTTCTTCTTAAAGTATTGCAGTTATATTTTCAAATTATTTTGGATAAATTAGCATTTATTTGGAATCTCTCACTTTTGCAAACACAAAAATAAATATCTTGATTTTATCTGGCATGATTACTAATCTCTCTTATATCAAAGTCCACAAAATTCAATTAAATAAAGTTTGAGCACAGAGAATTGATCTTGTTATTTACTTAAACCAAGCATATCCTTTCACAATAAAATGATTATATTTGTAATGTCCATGCTATGCTACATAGTAGAAGTGGTTTCTTGAGCGAAAAGTTTCCCCTGCTATCCTATCATGCACATGGTCTAGAATCTTTGAGAATTGACAAAAGGACAAGCTCACCCCTACCCGAATAAAAATCCCTTGCTCTACAACTAATCCGAGCAAGTATCCCTAGAATAGGAAGCAAAAGAAAAAGAAAAATCAAGCAAAATCATGAGAAAAAGAAGCATTATTTCAGAATCATTTTGTACTCTCTTAGCACTATTTCAGCATTATCTCAAATATCAAAGCAAAAGATACGAAAAAGAAAAATACCCAAAAAAAAAGAAAAAGAAAGCAAAGAAAGCGAAACAAGCAAAAGCAAAAGCAATAAAATCCCTTTCCCTACCCATTGAAAAGAAAAGAAGGGTTGATGAGCTTGAATCCTTGGAATTCTCAATTATTCGAAAACTGTGAGGTAAGCCCCATAACAGGTGGTTTGTGCCCAACCCGCTTGGCCTTGGGTAACTCCTAGCGTGGTGATATGTCTGTTACATTAGCGACCTTCTTTTGTACAGACCTATGTCTGCTTATGGATTAGCTAGCTCTTGATAACCCGACTTACATAGTAGTCTGGTATGGTTATATGCATCTAAATCATGGTTAATGAACACTTATTTGGTCAAGGCAAATTACTTGTATCAAATTATCTTGCTCAAAATTGGTGAATGAACAATACAATCGCACACACATTTGTATTTGAGAGATTTTGTATCATTATGATAAATCAAGATCGGTAATGAATTCACATTTGCACATGAGGATTCCTTATAAATCTACATTTCTCTTTGAGATAATTTAAAATATTTCTGTAACTCTTTTCGAAATAATTTTATCCTTTTATTTCAGAATTTTTGTTTTGTATCAAAGCAATTACATACATCTTCTCACAAAATCTCAAAAATAATTTCAAACAAAAGTTTTCATATTATTATTTTTCTGTTTATCAAAGGTCAAAAATGCATCTTGCAATAAAACCAACAATTTATTTTCTTCTTTGGATTTCGCGATGATGGTATAAGTCTATACCTATAATTCTATGCCTAGCGCAAACCATCATTCTAATTTTCTTTTCCATGTATTTTAAAACAAAATTCATCAAAACATGTGACTTGCATCATTATGTTACACAATTATGCTTTACAAACAAACAAACACTTATTCTATTTCATGACATTATGTTCAAATTCAGTTTTTGCAACCATGGTATAAATTCTAAGGAATTGTTCAAAATTTTATCACACTTAGGAATTTATGCCTAGCAAAAATCATTTTTTAAAAAATATTTCATGCATAATATTTTCATGGAAATCTGAAAACAAATCACCATCATCATCATCATTTGCATCATTACAACACCAAGTCTTAAGACAGTCTCTTAAGCACTCTTTTACTTTTAACAATATTTCTATACTGGGATTAGCTTGACGACCGAGTGAGCGGCGACTCCATGAAATGGTCTATAATAGCGACAATGTCCTTTGAAATTATTGTTAGAAGTCCCTTTTATTTTTTATCAAATCACACCACAACCACCAATTTGTTTACATCAGATTATTTCATTTAAATTTTAAAAGCATGACATTCAAACCATAATATTTCCAAACGACATAATTACATGAATCATCAAATCAATCACATCAAAACATTAAAGCATCATACACACACATAAGACAAGTCATATGATCAAAAATATCTCATCTATATATATCTCAACAATATATACATCATCTCAAAACTGGATCGGTATGCCACAATCTGTACCTCGGCATACTCAATCCTCTATCAAAAATAATAAACACTATGTATCAATCTATGCAGTGCAGTTTGTAGCAGCTAGCCTCGAGAACCTCTCGAGCTCTCAGCCTCATCTCCTCCCCTGCCCTGAGGTGGATGAGGTGGCCCCATCGCAGTCCATGTGGTGCTATGAGTCCTGGACTCTGATCGTGATGATGTCCTCGATGACCTCATCATGATAGGCTCCGCAATGGGGGCCGACAGCGGTAACCTCTGCTCCTCTGGCACCATATGGTGGTATAGCGTCTGATAGAATGTGATCTGGGCAATAGCCCATGCTAGGTCCCGAGTGCTCGCCCCTCCGCTCCGTGCTCTAAGGCGTGCGACCTCATCTCTGAGCTGTGTGGCCTCCTCTCGATGTCGTGCAGCCTCATCCTGCAAGGACTACACCTGAGCCTGGAGACAGACAGTCTCCACCCGGAGAGTAGCCATCTCGCTACTCTCTCCTACCTCGACACCCTTGCCCTTATCGGGTGATGGTGGCCTCTCGCTCCATGGAGAAGGGGGTCTCTCCTCCCTCCTCTCCCGCTGTCATGGCCTCTACTGAGCCTGTGGCCTCCTCTGCTCTCTCCCGTCGTGACCCTGTGCCACCTCAATGGCCGCTTGGCATCGCCTCCCCATCCGATGCACAACTACATGAATCGGACCCTGAGCCCTCGTCATCCGAGGAGGGTGGATGCCTGCATACCAGGCATCATAGCCGTCAGCAACCCCTACGTCATCCCCATCCACTGGCTGAATGGGGGCATCATCCATGTCCTCACTCCAGAAGCGCTGCATATCTGGAGCCCCACTGACTGTAGTGTTATCCCGGACGGTCCAAGAAAACTCGTAGTCCCTGAGAGATGGGATCCCCTGCTGTAGACCGAACTGCCTCAAAACTCGATCATAGCGGTGGAGCTCCACCTCTCTCCTCTCCATCCTCAGCCAACAGGTTCGCCTAATGCAAGCCAGCTCCTGTCCATCCTCGGCCCACCCTGGATGATCTCTCCAAGGCCTCTAGGTGATCTGGTCAGAGACAAGGTCGTCAAGTAGTCTCCGGGACATTGGCAGATCTATCCGCCGCTGTGACCCTCTCCGGAGCCACCAGTAGAAAACTCGGGGCCTCTCCCCATCAATCCCTATCAGTGGGAGCCCTACCGGCCTCCGCACCGTGATGTGCTCCCAGCACCAAACCTGTAGTAGTGATGTCATGACCAGACATCGATCGCCCTTGTATACGACCCCATGCAGGATCCTATACAATCGACATAGTACAAAGCTCCCCCAAGCAAACCTGTACCCATGGTCTCTCATGTCGTAGACCACATCTATCAGTAGCCATGGTAGTCTGCATCCACTCTGATGGCATAGCAAGCAGACCACCTACCACCCCACCCAAAACCTATGTCGGTCTAGATGCCCCGAGCATCCGGCGTAGCGACTCGATGTTCACTCCGCCCTTCTCCAGGGTGAAGCTCGGATCTCCGCACAATCGCATCATCGCGTGGCCCTGATTGGCCATGGGAGTTATTAGCCGTCCTTGTATGGGGATCCTCAAAATCCTCCATACATCCTCCAATGTGGGAGTCATCTCCCTTGTCGGTAATCGAAAACAAGAAGAACCCGGATACCACCTCTCTGCTAGGGCTGTCAATAGCCCCATATCTGTAGAAACCTGTGGCATATCTGCCACATGCTGCAAGCCGACTTGAGCCAACTGATCTCGCTCTACCTAAGATAGAGTGGCCAAGTCATCCCTCAGCCCATCGTATTTCCATTCCCGGCTCTTTAGTAATCCTCTCTGCAACATAAATAACAAAACAATAAAAATCATTAATAAAACAGTGATTAAAAATGCAAGTAAAACAAGTTCAATTTCATACAAATGATGATATCGTCCACTATTGGACGATATCGTCCAAAATTTGAGCAAATTCATCTCCGATTTTGCAAGAGGGAATCGTCCCTTATTGTACGCAATCGTCCCCATATCGCCGATTTCGCCCTTGGACGAAATCAGCGATATCGAGACGATTTCGATGAAATTGAGACGATTTCGTCCCGACGACGTCGACGGCCCAAAAATGGCCGCGATGCTCAAAAATCATTCAAAATTAATCTAAAAAGCATGAAATTCAAAATTACAGCATTCTAAATTAAGTTTGGACCCTTACCCGTAGCCCGCGTCGGACCTCTGTCGATCTGTGCACTGTCTCGACCATCTTGTCTGCAGAGCTCTAGAAACCAGGAAAATGAACAGTAACAATGAATTAGGGTTTTACCCTATTTTTCTTAATTTTCTTCAAAAACACTTAACAACATTTTAAAATTTTGCTTTTCCGCGTTTTTACCTCAAACGTTCGATTTGGGTAAAAACACGGAGGGGGCACCATAGTAAGTTGTCATACGATTCGACCTAGAATCGTCGCCTAAAAATGGGAATAATTTTTGCTTTCTCGTAGATCGAGAAGAACTCATATTTAACGCATTTTCTTCAGAAAATTCGCTAAAGAGGGGGCAAAATGTAGCACCCTAAAATTGGTGCAATAAAACTTAGCAAATAATTAAAATTACCTTAGTAATAATTCAAATTCAAATTTTAACCTCGAACCGCCTGTTAAACCGCTTTCCTTGTTTTTCATGCCATTTTTAGGATTTGTTGTGACCGTTGGACGATATCATCGCCGATCAGACGATATCGCCTCAGATCGGACGAATTCGTCTAGAGCAGAACGTCCAGACGATTTCATCCCAAAACTGATTTTTCAAAATTAGCTTCTGTTCCAACAACTTCTCTAACTCGGGCAGAGATGCGTCTGCACCGTTAGAGTCTCCTCCGTTGGAGATCTCCCAAATTGGGATGATCTCCAACCTCCTAACCTCCTTCCTATGCCTATTTAATCTTAGGCCCTCCCCTTGACATACCCCTGGCTGAAATTTTTTGTAACACGAGTTTTCTTTGCATTAGAGTATCCTAAATTACTATTTGCCTTTGTATTTTTCCAAGTTTTTTTGCAGGAACTTCATTGTTTTTCAGTCGGAGCAAGCTCAGATCGTCGCAGATGATCTTGTACAATCTCGAACGATCATGCCCTAATTCGAGACGATTTCGCACTCTATAGACGATTTCGACTGTAGTCAACATTGGGGGCAATTGGTGCCCAGAGTTTGCACTTTTCTCTTTTTGTCTGTTGTTTCATTCTGCATTTAGATCAGTTTATTGTTATTTTTTGCTATTCTACATTTTGGAGTTCACCCATATAGCTTAAGTGCATGATAAGATCATAATTTGTCATTAGAATACTATAATTTACTTGAATTTCTATTCGTAATTATCGTTTTAGTATCTATATTGTCATTTTACACCATTTTTCTCTGTTAGTATTGTTGCATTTTCTGTGTTCTGTGTCTATTTCTCTGATTGCAGGTCTCTGACGATCCTGTCTGATTTCAGATGATCCTGTCAGATCAGAGGCGATCTTGACTGCTTCAAAAATCAGAACCTCCATCAGACATCCGGATCAGGTATGACTTTTTTCTAATCTAGTATATTTCCTGTATTCTCTATTTAATTCTATTTCTGTATTCATTTAAACCTGCATTTCATGTAGAACAGTTTAGATTCATTTGGCCAAACCTAGGATTTGAATGATTAAATGTAAAATTGAACACATCAAACACATTCCCAACCTAGGCGTGGAGACTGCCACTAAACGTTTCCTGGTGAACCCCACCATCCGTCGAAAAATCACCTTAATACCCCTCCCCGAGAGGCGGGACCTTCAAAGGGCCTCTCAGTCCGAGGTATTGTCCCATCCTTCTCGCATCCCCCTTTCGGGCGCGGATCCTTTAGCCTGAAGGTAAGGGTGCAAAAAATTTGGAACGATACACTTACAAAAACATTTTTTTAATTAATTAATGTCTCATATCTCTTTCTTAATACCCATCACTTCATACTCCTTTCTTCATACCCCTCATTTCATACCCCTTTTTTCACACCTCTAACTAATTGAATACTTATAAAAATAATTTTTTTTAATAAATTAAGGTCTCATACCCCTCACTTTATACCCCTAACTTCATTCACTTCATACCCCTTTCTTCATACCCCTAACTTTATACCCCTCACTTCATACCCCTAACTTCATACCCCTAACCAATTAAATACTTACAAAAACTACTTTTTTAATCAACTAATGTCTCATACCTCTAACTTCATACCCCTAACTACTTGAATACTTACAAAAACCACTTTTTTAACTAAACCCTAAACCCTGAAATTAGGGATATAAAACACTAATTAATTAAAGAAGTGGTTTTTGTAAGTATATAATTAGATAGGGGTATGAAGTGAGAGGTATGAAGTTAGGGGTATTAATGTCTCCTCACTTCATACTCCTCACTTCATACCCCTAACTTCATACAACTAACTTCATACCCCTTTCTTCATACCTCTTTCTCCATATCCCTAACTTTAATCAATTAAGGTCTCATACCCCTAACTTCATACCCCTCACTTCACACCCCTTTATTTATACTCCTCACTTCATACCTCTTTCTTCATACCCCTAACTTCATACCCCTTTGTTCATACCCCTCACTAAATATCCCTCACTTTGTACTTACAAAAACCACTTCTTTAATCAATTAAAATCTCATATCCCTTTTTTCATACCTTCACTTCATACCCCTTTCTTCATACCCCTAACTAATTGAATACTTACAAAAACCACTTCTTTAATCAATTAACTAATAGGGGTATGAGATAATAATTTATTAAAAATTTGGTTTTTGTAAGTTTTTAATTAGTGAGGGGTATGAAGAGCAGGGTATCAAGAAAGGGGTATGAAGTTAGGGGTATGAAGAAACATTGATTTATTTTTTTGAAAAAAAACATTGATTGTTTTGAATTTTCTAAATATTTTGAAACTAAATTGATTTTCTAACATTTTAAAGTTCCTATGAAAAAAAAGAAAAAAACTCTAAACCCTAAACCCTAAAACCCTAACCTTATAAACCCTAAACCATAAACCCTATGACCTTAATTGATTAAAGTTAGGGGTATGAGACATTAATTGACTAAAGAATTAGTTTTTGTAAGTATTAAATTAGTGAGAGGTATGAAGTGAGGGGTATGAAGTTAGGGGTATGAATTTAGAGGTGTAAAGTAAGATGTATGAAAAAACATTGATTTTTTTATTTTTTTTTTAAATATTGATTTTTTTCAATTTTCTAAAGTTTTTGAAAAAAAATTGATTTTCTACCGTTTTGATTTTTTTGTTTTTTTTCTAAGGTTAAAAAATTAAAATTAAAATTTTAAAGTTTCTAAGAAAAAAATTAAAGTTAAAATTAAAATTTTAAAGTTCCTATTTTTTTAATTAAAGTTTACAATTAAAAAAATTAAAATTAAAAAGAAACCACTTATTTAATCAACCAAGGTCTCATACCCCTAACTTCATACCCCTCACTTCATACCCCTAACTTCATACCCTTAACTTCATACCCATTTCTTCATACCCCTCACTTCATACCCCTAAATTTAATCAATTAAGATCTCATACCCGTAACTTCATACCCCTCACTTCACATCCCTTTCTTCATATCCCTCATTTCATACCCCTTTCTTCATACCCCTAACTTCATACCCCTTTATTCATATCCTTTTCTTCATACCTCTTTCTTAATACTCCCTAACTTCATACCCCAAACTTCATACCCCTTTCATCATATCTCTAACTTCATATCCCTTTCTTCATACCCATTTCTTGATACCCCTCACTTTATACCCATTTCTTCATACCTTTAAGCAATTGAATACTTACAAAAACCATTTCTTTAATAAATTAATGTATCATACCACTAACTTCATTAATTTCATACCAATTTATTCATACCCCCTAACTTCATACCCTTTTTTTATACCCCTAGATTCATACACCTTTCTTCATACCTCTTTCTTCATACCCCTCACTAAATACCCCTCACTTCATACCCCTGAGTAATTGAAAACTTACAAAAACCACTTATTTAATTAATTAATATCTCATATCCCTTTCTTCATACCCCTTTCTTCATACTCATTTATTCATATCCCTTTCTTCATACCCCTCACTAAATACCCCTTACTTCATATCCCTAAGTAATTGAATACTTACAAAAACCACTTTTTTAATTAATTAATGTCTCATATCTCTTTCTTAATACCCATCACTTCATACCCCTAAGTAATTGAATACTTACAAAAACCACTTCTTTAATTAATTAATATCTCATACCCCTTTCTTCATACCCCTAAATTCATACCCCTTTATTCATATCACTTTCTTCATACCCCTCACTAAATACCCCTTACTTCATATCCCTAAGTAATTGAATACTTACAAAAACCACTTTTTTAATTAATTAATGTCTCATATCTCTTTCTTAATATCCATCACTTCATACCCCTAAGTAATTGAATACTTATAAAAACTATTTATTTAATTAATTAATATCTCATATCCTTTTCTTCATACCCCTAAATTCATACCCCTTTATTCATATCCCTTTCTTCATACCCCTCACTAAATACCGCTTACTTCATACCCCTAAGTAATTGAATACTTACAAAAACCACTTTTTTAATTAATTAATATCTCATATCTCTTTCTTAATACCCATCACTTCATACTCCTTTCTTCATACCCCTCATTTCATACCCATTTTTTCACACCTCTAACTAATTGAATACTTACAAAAATAATTTTTTAATCAATTAAAGTCTCATACCCCTCACTTTATACCCCTAACTTTATTCACTTCATACCCCTTTCTTCATACCCCTAACTTTATACCCCTTACTTCATACCCCTAACTTCATACCCCTAACCAATTAAGTACTTACAAAAACCACTTCTTTAATCAATTAATGTCTCATACCCCTAACTTCATATCCCTAACTACTTGAATACTTATAAAAACCACTTTTTAAACTAAATTCTCCAGTTTGGTAATAAAAACCTCCTAGGAAGGAGAGTAGCAGAGATCGAATGGAGAGACATGCATGAAGTATCACATGATATTATTTACAACACAAATCCACTAGAATGAACATTGTTAAATAGAAGAGTGGATGGTGGAAACACGATAAAAGAAGAAACTAGCAGTGTATCCATGACAAATATGAATAGTGAGGATGAAGGTTAGAGTAATATTAATTTCAACTTATATTTTGAGACAAGAACCAGATGAAAAACACTGATAAGAATACCAAGATATACACAACCATTAAGTAATATCAATTCATTTCCAAATGGTGCTTTATAGAAAAATCCTAGAAGAGAGGCTAAAATCACTTTGAAGGAAGAGGAAGTTATAGTGATGTACAAATGAGTATATGAAGATAAATTAGAGCAACCATACTTAGTAGTATTCTAGGTCAAATATGGTCAAGAGAAGGCCCAAAAATAATTAATTTCCAGATGGATGAGCTTGGGACAAGTGCTAGATTCAATCATCCTCCTAATTTGAATTATCTTTTATGTAGTCTATGCCAACCTAACCAAAGGGGAGGTTATTTGGCATATTTTTTATCATATGGAGGGGAGCAATCTACTCCAAATGGCCCATAAGAATTCTATCCAGTAGGGTGGGTTGTTTGGGCCATCCCATGGCCATCTAATGGGGACAATAGGTTCCCAAACTACCATTGGACCGTCAAGTATAAGGAGAGGATCATTTGGACTCTCCCTAGGTTGTTCATGAAGGCTATGTAACTCTCAAACAACCATGCTAACAAGATGAAAGGGGTGCTTCGATAATAAAAAATGATTGGTTGTAATGCAGTTTTACAAAGAAATTGATGTCAGGTCATCCCAAGAAGAAGCAAAGGATTCATATGAGGTCCCGATGAAGATAGATAAACAAAGGAGTAGGGGGGCATCTAAGTAGGAGCAAAGCTACGAATGGCCATAAAGATATCCAAGCAAGTTGTTTGGTGTAGACACTAAAATCTGGTCAATCCAATTAGGCATCCATGAACAATGGTTAAATTGATATCATATGGCCCCTTGGGTAGCCCTCAGAAGGTACATAGTGGTTCTAGCCACTTTGGGTGAGGTTTTGAAGGCTTCTAGCCCAATTTTAGGATGTTTTTGTCCCAAATTCCTCATCGTCCCACCATGGGATGATGGCATATTCTCACCATCCCACCCTGGGATGGTGGTGAGCCATCATCTCAGGGTGGGATGGTGAGCAAGTTTGACACATAAAAAGTAAAATCTGGGACAAATGGCACCCATAAAATACCATTTATCCTACCAATTGAAGCATGCAATTCAAAGGGCACTACATCCTTATGAAATGCTTCATAATGAAGGCCAAAAATGGATATTCTCTTCCCCTTCCAATGCATACCTCTTTTTTGACAAATGGCACCTCCTGCCATGCATGCCATTGCATGCATTTTTGCACATGAGCCCCTTTGGGATATAAAGTGGATGTAATTTCCATACAAAATATAGATATAGGAGTTTTAGGATAAGCAACAGAGTGCTGCCAACATTTCCCCTCACTTGATTGTGCCATCTTTCTCTTGAAATCTCTTCTTAGCGAAGGAGGTTATCGGGTGACTAAAAGAGGCACGATCTTTTGGGCATAACTTTACCATATGGGTGAATTTATTCACAAAATTTGATTACAATACCCATTAGAGTGTTTTTGACCATTCCCAAATAGAATTTGTGGTAAAAGGTGTGCATAATTGGTGGGCATCCCACCCCCAGGCGCTCCCCAATTAGTGACAGTCACCACCGTCCCCCCTAGGATGATTATAAATTCATGCATAATTTTCTTACTATTTTTATAGGCTTATTCTAGGATATCATATGATGCTACAATTCAAATTTTGTGGTATTTGGAGTTATATTAACCGAGATATCACATTTTGAAGTTTTTGCAGGTTCGTAGGGCCCATCCGGGCACCCCAGGAGCATGCAGAGGGATATGTGCATGATTTTGAAAATATGACTATGTGGGTGTCTTAAAATGTTTATTTATGTATTTTGTCCAAGTTTCATGCATTTTGGACATGTTTAGGGGCAGGAATTTATTGTTATGGTCTTCGCAAGTTGTAGACAGGCAACGTGAATACGAGGGCAAAATGGATGCAATTTTGGTTTTTTTTTTGGTGATATTAATTTAAAACATCCTATTTAACATCCCTATGAAATTTCAACTCATTTGTAGTTTATTTGATATGTTTTCCATATATGTGCCCGTTACTAGTCTTTTGGTGCCTATGAGGATTGCATGTTTCTCATCATGCGCCCTTGCTATTTGACATTATGGGATTCTTTGTGTGTAGTTTTAGGTTTCTAAAATGCATTTTAAAGGAATAAAAGACCTCAATATCAAATATACAAGCAGCAATGACATTGGCCCACCCACCTCGATTGTGGGTATGAGTAAAGACACTGAATGTGCACCCAAGTTACTTGAAGGATTTTGATCCTTGGGCACCCGATTTGTAAACAATTGTATCACCATTTGAGACCTCAAGGGGACTGCTATATAAAATTATATCTGATCCACCAAATTAATAAGAAAGATACTCGCTTTATTTCATTCCTTGTTGTTTGGTATTGCTTCCATTTTTACATGCATGCTTCCGTTTGATGCTCATTAGCGATAGGAGATAGATACATATATTTTTTATTTTCATAAGGTGCACCATTTTTCCCTAATTCAGTGGTGATCATGGTGGGACCCTTGTACGTTATGCTTTGGGTGAAGATTTAACTCTATTTTTGCCCTTTTTGTGTTGCAGGTGCTCCTCTCCCCACCCTAGAACAGTGACAGAACATATAATTGGCCCACCCTGGGATGATGGCACAACCGTCCAACCCTATTATGGTGGCAGGGATGCTAATAATCCCACCCTAGAGTGATTAGAAAATAGAGAATTATTTTCTCAAAAATCCAGAATTTGCGGGTCCCAGAACTGCTAAGGTGACTGCCTAAATCCTCTATTTTTCTGTTGCACTTTCAGAGACTGTTCAAATTGATTTTTCTTGCATAATTTGTTTTCCTAGAAAGGTTAAAAGTTATATTTACTTTTATCATAAAATAAAATAACAAAAAAGGTAAGAAAAATTGAAAGAAACTTGAAGTAGCGATGCATCTTTATGTCTTGATTGCTTGTGGCTTACCCAATGGGTAGGTTAGCATTTAAGGCTTGCATCTATGAGTGACATTTTTAGGTTCCTTTTATCCTAAATTTCTAAAATTAAAATGCACCTTTTGCATGCATTTAGTGAATTATCATAGAATGCTTCATTGTTTAATTTCTTTGGGCTTAAAAGGAACCACACCCACTTGCACGTATCACAATAACATTGGTAAGGTTGGATTTCATCACCTACCCCCAATTTAGACTGGTGATGTTGGATTTCACCTCCTTCCATCAGTTTTACCTCTAAACACCTTAGATAGAATAGGGCACTCTCTCAAGATGGAATAGGTGACTAATGTTCAAACTTCCTCCCACTATTGGAAACACTGTTTCAAAGTGGAAGAGCTAGCTGAACCCCCCATTGGGTTTTAAGCGGTGTACCCTAGACTCTTTTGAGAAATCATGTTTGGTATTAGTGTTCCTACTCACCACTTTGGTTGAGTCCCTCATTCTAATTCTAAGAAATAACAAGAAAGCAAGAGCGACAACAAATCTAAACACACCAAACATCTTAGGGATTCACATCTAAAACTTAAAGGAGATAATCACATTGTTTGCTTGTGTGCTTATTTGACCATTTTATTATGTGTTCTTAAGATTTAAAATAGATAATCATATACATCCAATCCTTAAAAGAGATAATCATATTGTCTACTTGGGGTGTTTCCTTATTGTTTGGGTAGTCAACATAAGATCCTAGATCTGGGACCAAACCCTAACCCTAATTTTTCAAAAACTAGGGTTTCAAAAAAAAATGCTAGCCTCCATCTGAGCAAATACCTTAGCTCAAGCTCTTTGTCTAGCCTCTATTTGAGTGAACACCCTAGCTCGAGCTCTTTATCTATCCTGTGTTTGATAAAATTCCCTAGCTCGAGCTCTCTATCCAACCTCTTTTTGAGCGAACATCCTCGACCTCTTTGTCCAGCAAGAAAAGTTAAATAAAATGCTCATTTCACTTTTACCATGGTCTTTATATATTTTTCTTCGTTGAGACCCTAAGAGGGCAGTTATAAAATTCCCTCTTAGGGTGACCCTAAGAGGACGGTTATCCTAAGAGGGTGGTTATAAACTACCCTCTTAGGATCCATTAGGGCGGTTTACTGCCATAAAAAAATTACCTTATTTTAGTCAAAGTTAAAACCCTTTTTTGGTGTAGTGATAATTTTAAGAGCCAATATAGTCCTCGATAGTTAAGATTTAAGGAAAGTGCATAGACATAATGGTCCAGTATTAAAAAACCTATCAAAATTTTCCAATCAAGTACTTCTCAATTATAGTTTTGTAAACGAGTTTTAAAACTTATGCAATATTAGAAGTTGACCAGGCCCATGGGGTTGAAGTCTAATTGGTGAGAATATTTGGATTAAATAGAGTACATCAAGGTTTACTTCTCTTGGGTGCTATAATGATATGATTTGTTGTAATATTACTATTTGGTTCATTGAAATATTACGATAATACTATGTGGTTCAATGAAATACTGCAACAACATAGTCATGATGTAATAAAGGTAAAATACGTTTAAATCCTATATAACCAATTAAAAAAAAAAACATTAACAAAATGTAAAATGTAAGATTAATTTTATGTGGTGGTAAACCAATATAATATAAGATTAATTGATTTCACACCAGTGTGCTTATCCTCCCTTGTTCCATAAAAAAACTTTAAAGACAACTATGACAACTTACATTAACCAAGAACATATTAATCTATGTTCATGGTAAACTAATAATAAATTTTGGAGAATTCCAAAATAAAATCATAAAATATATTCATGCAAATATCCCTCAATAAAAATGATTGATATAATCTATCACAAATACAAAATGACTATTTTACTTCAAATAATTTCAGTACAACTTGGGTTCATTTATGGTGAATCACATCTGCAAACTTCTTATCAATTAGTCTACCCTGCAATTAAATAAGAAACATATATACACAAACAACTAAAATGGTCAATCAATTTCAAAAGTACAAGTTTCAATAACAAGTTATGTTCAAAGAAGCCTAACAATTGAAAAGGGAACCAAAATAACATCTTTAAAATACCCACAGAATAGTATAATTTGAAAATTAAAAATTATAACTAGAGCTTAGGCTTAACTCATAAAGAGGTAAACTCTTCACAAGTTGAAAAAAAGGACAAAGCCATAAAATATAAATAAATATGTGGAAGGAATACCTTAAAAAAGAGGGTCCAATAAAGACCAAGGTTGGATACTTAAAGGCAGTTGTAGTGAGTTGCATTCAGAAAATGATTCTATTCAAAATTCACTAACAAAATCCATCAAATATTCTATAGAAAACCAAATGACTAAAGACAAGGCAATAGCTGGATGCACCAAGAAGAATATAAAAAGACTTTACAACCTTTAATAGCAAAAGAGAACAAAACATTAACATAAGGTATCTTTTTGGACAACAAATTTAATTGTCTAGATGATGAGACTACAAGAATCTAATTATATGCTAAATTATTTTCTTATGATACCATAAACTGGTTGGATATGGAAGTAACACTTTCATTGGTTGTGTTGAAGAGTCTATACTCCATATGATTTTTGTACTAGTTATCTAAAAGGTCTTTTCTACTATTGCTATTGAAGAATATGTTGGAGAGTCCAAATAAAGGCACAAATAAGAGGTGTTTAGAATATACCAACCTAATTTGTTTCAAAATAATTAAAACATAAAATATCTTCCATAATTTAGAAATACAGTATCACTTATAATATTGTAAGAGAAGCTTCATCTTGCTGGTCAATTTGGATCATTAGCCATCTTTGATTTTGTCAATGGGACTGAGATCAATAATCTGGGAGCCAAGTTTCAAGCAATTGCTTTAGTGTTCATGTTACCTACAATGTTCATGGTATACCTTAGATTAAATCGACATGCATCTAATGAAAATGCACAAGCTATCCTAAGGTCCCTTTGAATGGAATGAACTAACTATTTTTCTCTTGATGTATACTATTTATCCACTATACTAAAAATAAATAAATAATAACCTAACATGCTTTGTGTTTGTGGCCTTTTCTTGTCCCTCTCTAACTGCACTCTACTGACCAAAATTTTTCAAAGAGGAAATACATACTTTATTAGATGGTTTATTCTAATTTCATTTTGTTTAGAATTAATTATTTTCTAAATAAACAGGGAAAATACAAAAAGTTTTTCAACATTAAAAAGGCATATCAGATCAGGGAAAACCTCACCGCATTGACAAAATGATTAAAATTGATAAAATAAAATATATCTTATAGACATATGAATGCTTTTATTAAAAATATTTAGTTTACCCTTTACCAAAAAAAATAAACAAAACATTGGATTAGTATCAACCAATCCACATGAAAATCCTAATTTATTCAGAAAATGGACTAATAATAACTTCAACCTCAATTTGAACCATTGATAAGAACCTTCATAAAAATCATAACAACAACATTAAAAGAACAAAATGCAAAAACATAGACAAAGAAGGAAATGACAAAAGTTATCCACCAAAATTAATGATGCTTATTCTTCATCGATGACATATAAAAAGCTTTCAAAAGTTACCTTTGAACTGGGCATGGACAAAGACCTCAATTAGACTAACATACATGCAATTAATCATTTGGACAGATGCATGTACACTTATTTTAGTACAATAATTTGTGGAAACTAAGACTCTAGCATGTAATTGAGATGAATTGGGCACACAAACTAAGACTATTTAGTTTTTAAGTGCATAATTAATTACAAGGATGAAGAGATGATTAAGAATAGAGAATTAGAAATATCATCAATTGTAAAGTTTATCTAACAAAATTTTAATAGGATCCTAGAAAATGATTGAATATTTTAAAATAATTGGAACAAAGCCTCCACTGTTATTCCAGCTTTCAAAATTATCACATGCTTGCAAATAAGTTGATCTATGGTTAAAGGTGCATCACAAATGGATAAGAACAAGATTGGTTCAGTTGTCCAACTTAACAAAAAATGTTAAAAATTTATGTAAACTTGAGCAAGCACCTTTGGTTGATTTGAAAATACTAATTCATCCACTCATTAATAAATATTGAATATATCATCTAGCATAGCTTGGAAACATAGGTTCAAATCTTACCAAATGATATATATTATGAAGCTATTGCAAAATCATTATGTATTCACGACTTAATATAAGTGAGGCATGTTTGCATCCCATATAAACCTTTTAAAAAAATTAAATATTGAATATATCATATTATAAATATTATTATGCATACTTTATGGAGATAATTGCAAATACAAATATGAGAACACCAAGTAGAAGGTTGTTTGTCACCAAACATGCCCTACTCAAAGATGTGTTTTGATGTTATATTTGTAATAAGAATAAGAATCATGAATAATGTTGTACAAGATATTCATATTTGTTAATATAGTTAACAACATGAAGGCAACTCGAATGATTCCATTACAAGCATTCACTTGGTGCAGATAGGTGGAAGTTGCAATCGAAACTGGGACTAGTGACACCAAGCATTGTCATAGTGTGAATATAAGTTGAAGCAGCATAATTCAAAAGTATTTATAATAGACTTAGAGGTAATACTTAAATGAAATGTGTGAGGTTTTATAAACGAATAGAAAATAGGATATCAAATATCACATGGGTAAGTAAATGAAGGTAATTCATTATAAATAAGTAGAGATACAATTTTAAGGATGTGTACTTCATAATCCTTACTAAATAATAAATGGAAATGATTCATCTTTAGAGCACAAGTAGAAGATATCAAATATGTGATTAAGATATTCATAAATGTTTACCAGATTGATAACTTGAATCAAGATTGATCCATACTAAATCAACTTTGATTGACATTAGGTGTCATCGTATGATAACATGTGATGTTTATAAATTTGAAAATTTTGGACGAGATCATGAGATTTTCTTATAATTTTGACCATTAAATCATGTCAAATATTATTGTCAGCATTAACGATGACCATAGTGATGTGGGTGTCAATAAATTTTGGCTCCAATATTCATCAATTTTTGTTGATCAATACTTTTAGCTTATTTAAAATTAATTACCATACATTGTACTTTGAATAATATCAACTTCAATTTTTTTTGAACATTTTGTTGAACCTTAATGGTTAACAAAACTTGTTCAGTTTGAACTTTATATTTCAAAAAATAAACAAAGTATTTATTTATTTTTTTTAATTGCATAGGGAACCTCTATAATCCCTATCCTTCTAGGTAAAAACAAATTCAATGAGATCCCGACCCTCCAGAGTTCACTACCAACAAACCTATCACTTTGTGGGTAAATCAACAAAGTTAATAATGTTTCATTATCAACAAGAGACAATTGTCCATTTTGCAAATTCTTCTTTCTCACTTGAAAAACTTAAATTAGTTTAGAAGAATATATATGGGTCTACTATGTCAATTGGTTTCTTCTTATTTATTTTATGATTTTTTTTTGAAATCTTCTTCCTTATTGTATGATATTTTTTGAAATCTTGAATTTTTACCTTGAGTTTGCAAAAGGTGTAAGTACAAGTAGACAATATCTCCCATAAGGTTCCTACTACTGACACTTAACAAGTTTTCAAAAACATCATACTCCATTTTTAGGTCCTTTTTCCTTGTTTGTACAAGAGTATCTTCTACTACAACTATCCTCACAAGTACTTCATTTTTTTATTTTACTTTAATACTTCTCCTTTTGAAAGAATTCAAAGTACCAGTTTGGAATGAGGCCTAACCTGAGCTTCCCAAGCCATGCCTCGAAGCATTCTTCTTCCTTCTTTCAACCACATTTGCCCAAGAATCTATACCCCTAGAAAGGTCTACTTTGAACTCCCCTTGTGTAAATTCAAAAGACCATATCTTTTTTATAGACCTTAAATTCTGCTTTAAATTTCCTTCATGATCATAAAATCTGTTATAAATATACATTTTTTATACAAACCTTATCAAATCAAGAGGTCAACTATGTACGATGTTCCAAATTTCCTATGATAAATATTCAATGGAAAAATAAATGGGTGAAAAAAAACATGAATAAGCCAGTGAATTTCTATAATGTAGCTATTTAGGTTGTCCATCATATGATAAGTTACCTCTTTAAGTAGCAATTTATTTGGTACACACTTGGGTAACAAATGGGGCTTCTCTTTGAAGCGTGAAAGTCTAATGTATTTATGATGGTATTGAATAAATAATCTAGAATATGGTTGTAAAGTCTTCTTGGCTTCCTCGGTGTAGTAGGGGTAAGAAGAATTATTTAATAAAGAATAAATACAAGGAAAAAAATAGAGTGAATATAATAGAAAATTTTCTCCTTCATGTTTTCCTTCCAAAGATTTATAAAAAATATATATGTATAGGTGGCCTCTATAGAAAGTTAATAAAGAAAACTTCTCTAATCGTGAGTTGTGATACTGCACATAGGATATCTATAAAAAAGGCAGTCATATGGAACCTAGGCATCTCTAGGGCTCTAGTATTTCTGATTTTTTAATCTTCCTAAATAAATTATCTAAAAGGAAATAATATCATTCAAATTTAACTCCTTCAAGGATAATAAAATTAATACTGGCACATACGTTACAAAAAAATGGGATGTATTTGGCTTACAGATAAGCCTCTAGAGTTGGGCCATAGCATATCTTACTTTGAGCCTAAAATTCTAAATGACATCCAAGAAGTCCTTTACATCATCACTCGTATGTCATTACTATCATTTAAAATTGACATGTTGATGGTAGTCTTGCTCCTTCTCAATTTAGAGAATGTGAATGTAGCAAATGAAAGTATTCATAGCACAAGACACCAGATGATAACTTGAGCACTCAGTGAATTCAAAAAAAGACTTCAAGAAAATATGTAAATCCTTTAGGATATGATAATTAAATGCATGAATATGTCAACATGAAAATCATAGTTCAAAGTAATTTTAATTAATTAAATGATGAGTTAATTGGGTTAAGAAATCATGCATAATATTTGCAAAAAATGTTGTTAACATATGGCCATTAAATGTAAAGAAGAGCAATTATGGTGGATAAATGACACATCATTATAGTATCTTAATGGATAGTTTAAATTTATCACAACTTCTTATGCATTTATGCGATAAGGGCAAGGATTAAATAAATGTCTAGTCAATTGAAAGTTTTAATTCGTTTTGTCTCCACATGAGAGGAAGAAAAAGAAATTAAGATAACCTTTTTGGGTACCATAAGAGCACAAGATAGATGACTCAAGGCTTAATACGGGCATGCAGGGCAATTCTTAACTTTTTTGCCTTCGTGCATACAAACCTTGTCCTTTGTAAAATTCTAAAATGACCTCAGGTCTTATTGAAACATAAAAAAATCATGAAATAATGTATAATAAAAAATAAATGATAAAGTGGAACCCATTATAAAAATATTTCATAATGGATTTAGTATGGTAACAAAGTGTCAATCAATTTCCACGTTGTGTACTATTGTTGGGAATAGTTGCAATAATGCATCCTCATCTCCATTTTCCACCTATATCATTTGACACATACCATTGTGACATTTGGGACCCTCCCTCCTATACCTTGTGAACTTTAGGCACGCCTAATTGCCACAATTGTTGTTTCCATGTTTACCTTTGGTGTTGGTTATTTTTTAGTTTCTTCTCTACTCAATGAACCTTCTATTGATTATTGGTCTTCCTCAAACTATGCTAGCCACTCAGATGTGCTTATGCTCCATGATCTCATTTGCAAATACATGAGTGTTGAATCTAGTCTTTTGAGCATACTCTCCCATGATTTTCTTTGTACTTGACTCTCATCCTCTACATATCTAGGTACTTTACCCCATCCTTGTGTTGGAATTACTAATTACTCTACCTCATCCTGCACATGCTCCATGTTATCACTTTTTCAAAACTTGTGTGAATATTCTTGTTGGCTTGATCCTTGTTTGCACAATGCATATCCACTTGTGGATTGTCCTCCATAATTATAAATAATCTTCACCACCTTTCCACTTGTTCTTAATCTGAACTACCCTCCTATCAAGGGTTCCATACACATTCCACTTACGATGCACATATCTCCTCACCAACAAGTTCCATTATCACTCTAGAAGTTTGTGCATAACCAACTTTAACTTCATGCAATTCCTTGATCTTGTGTAACTCGTCATTGTGTGATCCTCCACCATCGTCACTCACTTATTTACCATCATGCAACTCACCGTTGTTGACATGAAACTCTACTACCGATATGCATCTCATCATCATCATTATGCAACTCCTCTATGGGGATCCTATACATTTTTCTAGAAAATGGGAGTTACTTGCAATCTGGCAACTTCCTCATACCTAAAATTCAACTAACTACCTTGAAATAATTATATGACATCTTGAATTACATGTCCAATCAATTACCTAAAATTACACATAGATTCTAATTACTCATATACACATTTTGTCAAACACTTTACATACAAACTACAAAAAGACTCAAAAGTTACAAAACTATATATACAATCAAAACCTTATTTGTATACTTTACTCTATATGCACTCCATTGGGCATGAGGTGGCACCATATTAGAACTAGCTCTTACACATTATCCATCAATATTAGAGAGGATTCGAGTATGGAAATTGATGAATAACATGGCAAAAAAGGGTTAAAGTTGTCTATGTGGCACATCACAAAAAGAAAAATTTAGGTGTTACTCCTTTCATGAAATCCCCTACTTTTAATACATAGGAGTGGTAATACAATATCATATCTAACAATAGAATAACCTTGAAAAGAGGCTAAACAATATCATTACAATGTTATGAGCAAAATCAAATGGTTGTTGCTCTTGAACAAGTAGAAGAGAAATATGGTGCTCTAATAAGAAAGACAAAGATGACTGAAAGATCAAATATTCTCCTTATGTGTAGACTATGGATTTACTAGTACTAGGAAATATATATATATATATTTGGAGGTATGGGGAATGCACATATAGCTAGGTTTTCAACCAATTAAAATATTTGCTGAGAAGCACACACAATGACTTATTGACGATAATTCATGTTGAGTGATGACTATAGGATACATGATTGACAAGTAACATCATTAAGTGGTGATAACATGACATCAAAAAATGTCATTTAAAGAGTTTTAATGGAATTTGTGCATGGGAGATACAAACCTCATATCCTTTTGCAAGGATAAGAATTACCACTCGATACACCAATGTTGTATTAACATCCATCAATAATTTATTTGGTAGATGCCTAAGCAAAAGAGTATCTATAGTGCATAGGTGTACCATTTAGATCAACTTGAGTTGTCTTTCTAACAACTCAACTATATCACACACCTTATTTAATGGTTTAAAACTAATATTCCATTAGCATGTGATATTTACAAATAGTTTTGAGGACTGTTCCACTTTGAGAGATTGAGAGCTTAGCATCTTGAAGAGGGGTTGAAACTCTTGCAAGGAAGAGTTAAAGGATTTGAGGTGAGTAGGGATACAATATATCCATAGCCTTCATAAAGAGTAGTTTATGGATAAGAATCAACATATTGCATCTCTTGAGTGTCGATCACAAGAGGATCAATGTATTTCTTATGTTTAATCTCAACTAATTTTGGCAAGGAAAAAATTGAATTTCAAGTATTAGAAAATGGTGACACTTCATTGAGACTTGGATAGATTACATAGATAATAATTTAAGCATGCTAATAATGGTAGTAAGATGCAATGTAAGTACAAGATGCTAAGATATTCAACATTTCCAAGCCACATTATCCAACTATTTTGCAAAGGGATATCAACTCTTGATTTTTGAATTCCCCACCCATAGGTGCCAATGAAGGTCAATGGTGATGCCAACTAGTTTGTAGGGGGAGGGAAAATGTAGGCAAAAAAACTAATATGACATCAAATCAAGTGTCATCATAGTAGTGAGTTGTCATGTACATGGTTCTACTTTTGAGCATTTCAACACGTATATGAGTTTGTCATGTGTCATAGGTTGTCACATGTATATTTGCAACACTTGGGTGATTATAATAATGTGAGTATCTGATAGTTGGTGTTTGAGTGGTTGCAAATTGTTCCCTTGATGACCCCTTTATATATATTCACCCCTTCATAGTCTCAAGAGGGGAGAAGCATGAGTATGTTGTGTGTGATAATGCTATTGTCATGTTCTTACTTGTTTGAAGCATTGTATGATTGTTGTTGTGCATGTACAAGAATGGGTTATCAAATGTATTACAATCATATAATCCATAAATATGTTGTGAAAACCTTTGAGTTACCATTTATTTCTATTATATATATTTTTTTGATAAGTAAGCTTTTTATATCAAACAGGTTTTTCAAGTTGACCCAAAACCTTGTACAGAAATAGCATATAGCTGAGCACAGAGAAAAGAAATAGACTAAGGATCCTTAATCCTTTGTGAAAATAGTCCTGAAATATCAGGCAGAAAAACACCGAGAGATATTTCACTTCTCCCATCAAACATGAATGGAAGAAGTGAAATTAGGTCCATGAACAAAAAGACACCGTCATCGGGCCTTCAGAAGCGCCCGCCACAAAAAGGAAAGGGTCTAAAACTTGCCTAATCCTCCTCGTCTTTGTCCTCAAACTGGTCATCATCCTTATCATTTTATGGGTCCTCGACCTCTGTGTTGACTTGAGTAGGGGCATTGCTCTGATAGCCTTCGTTGAAGAAGACCTTGGATAGGGCATCGAGGACCTCCTACATCTGCTAGGCCATGGATGCCAGGGTGATCATAACAAAACATTTGAGGACCAAAACGTTGATTTTAGGACCCTCAGCCTCAGGGTCTAAGATAACGGTTGTGGAACTTCCCTACCCAAGCTTATTCCTAAGTCTTGCAGAGGATCGTTTGGATCCCTCTGCTTCCTCAATCTTCAGTTTTCTCCTTGCTTCTATGCCAGTGATTGACACCTCTAGCTCATGCTTCTTAGCAGAGGACCCAGAGTGGGGCTTGGGTAGCTTGGGCCTAGAGCTAGGGATCTCAGCAAGGGGAAAAGTAGGGGGTTCAGGTTGGGGAGAGGTGGCAAGGGCAAATTTGTAAATCACCTTGAATAGGCTCTGGTGCATAGGCATTATTGTGCCCTTCTTGCTATGACAAGAATTGATGGTGTAGTTCATGGAATTCAGGAGAAATTGTGGGATGCTAATGGGGTTGATGTCATGGAAGAAGTTGATGAAGGCATATTGGAAGCTTAGAAGAACCTTGTTGAGGTCCTCTGCTGTAAGAATTCATTAGTTTCATAGAGTTCCAGGGGGGAGGTTCATCGTCAACGCTGCTCCTAAAGACTGAGGTACAAAACCACGAATGAACAGAGTTTCCAGGATGGAGTGGCTCAGGTTAGGGTTCAGAAGGTAATACAATAAAATCTCAGTGGATAACCACTCCTCATCCGGATTCCAAACTGGAAGATGTCGTCGACAGAAAATCAAAGAATTGATGAACTCCGAAGGATGGTGCAAGTGGCTCCAGACCACCAATGGCCAATGTACGTCAGAACACGGATCCAGAAACTTGTGCGAAGGAAATGCTTGCTAACAAAGGAGGGAAGAGTGGTGATGGCAAGAGAGGACCAATAAAAAAAGGCAAAGGGAGTGCGGATGGCAAGCAAGAATACTGGTGCCATTGGTGTAATGAAAAGGAATGGGAGCAATGTTCTCCTCAGGAAAGATACAAGTACTTGGTGGTCAATAAGGATCAGTGTCTGTGGTGGTGGGCTTCCAGCCCAACGAGAGAAAATAGGATAGAGAGATCTGCGAGAATGTCAACTGGGGAACATCAGGAGGCGAGGAGCCAGCACTTCTTCTAGATGGAGAGGACCTGGAAATGTTGATGGAAGACAACGATGCGATAATAGAACACATTGAGAGGATTGATTAGATCCACATAAACATGTGTCACTCGAAGATACCATCCAGTGGGAGGCATTCCAGTGGCAAACACGACAACACCATGTTGCGTAGTTTGTGGCTCAAGATGGAGCCATTGTCACCATGTGGTAAGAGGTTCTTCTCAATGCAAGCCCAAACTCAGAGGATCACATGAGGAGAGATGATAATGGGAGTCTCCTCCAAATTAACTGGAGTCTTAGGGAGAAGATGAAAGACTTAGGATATGTTGGGTACCTGTGGCGGAAAGCAGGAAAGGTTCTGATGATTGATGGTCCACCCCTTCTACAGGATTGCCTGGAACCACAAAGTTAAAGGCATGGTGGGGGGACAACCAACTCACACTGGATAGTTCAGGCCACTGAGGGGAAGGGAGGGCAGGAGCTTCACCGGGAGGAGTAGGGCAATGAAATAGGGATAAAAGGAAGATATAGTAGGACTGGGTCCAGTTGCCCAAAAATCAATTTCAAGCAAACCAAGGAAATGGAAGGATATTCAAAAATAAGCAAACAAATGGTTGGGTCAGGAGGAATCAGAGGGACGGTGACAAGTAAAAAGAAGATGCAAAGGATGTGGTGCAAAGGGGACGAGAAGAGGTTTGGATGGATACACAAAATAAATGTGGGAGTTAACATCAAATGTCAATAGTAAGAATTTCCGAACCACAAGCAGCAAAAGGATATTGGGGATGAGTGGTAATGGAAAATTTGAAGTGAGGAGCCGGATAAATAATTGTACGTGATTGAGGAATTGCATGTCTGTGTGTCCATCTCATTGGTCTTGTCGGCTGTGGGAAAAGAGAAGAAAATGCATGAGTTGGTAGTTCCCACCGAAAGGAATGGCTTCATGGATTGCTCTATGCATAAGAAATTAGAACCTTGGGCCCAAAGCCTTGGTAGGGTTATGGAGCAAAAGGATCACCGATTAGGGTTTTTCTGCCCATCTATCCTCCCAAAAGTTAATCTTGCCCATTTCAAGGATCCATAATGTTATCACTTCAGTAGATCTTCAAGAAGGATCCTTGGTGGAATGCATGAGAAACAGTGCCTTGGAGATAAGAGATGTGTCCACTCATTCATGAAAATCGGGCTTGAGCTAAAGCACTAGGTGAGGTGGAAATAACCTAGCCTTCGACATCTTAGGCCACAAATTGTCCCATCCCACCGGTGGATCTTGATCTTGATGGAGAGAAATTTTGGTACTGATTCTCATAGACTAAGGTGTTGAAACTGAAAGAAATAGATGAAATACTGAATGGAAGCCATGAAGTTGCCTTACCTGGGACAACAAGTGACTTTCCACTTGAGAGCTTCTGGATTCTTTCAAGGACAATGTTCCACATGGGCACCGTGAACCCTGAATAGGGGAAGGCCAAGTAAGAAGTAGGTAGAGTGGAGGTGGAGCACCCAAAATTTGGTGATTTTGATTGTCTAAGGGGAGTGTAAGGAAATACACTAATGTTGAAATTGACTTTGTGCCACATCTTCGAGATCTAAGGATATACTGAGTTTTTCCGCATGATGCCATAGTCAAAAATAGGGTGTCATCCACAAATTACTTGTGGGTAATGGCCTTCGTGAGGGATGTAGCTTTGATACCTGAGATAAGCCCTGATGCAATGGTAGCTTTGATTGTTCTTCCTAGGGCTTCGATGACAATGATGAACAACAAGGGGCTGATAGGATCCCCTTGCCTAAGCCCTCTTCAGCTTTGGAAGAAACCTGTTGGCTCCCCATTGACCAACACCAAAAACCAGGGGGTGCAGATGTAGCAACTAATGAGCCTGACCCATTCAGGATGGAACCCAAATTTTAGCAATATGGCACTCAAAAAATCCCAATTAACTCTATCAAAAGCCTTGTTCATGTCGATCTTTAAAGCAAAGGTAGCCTTCTTGGTCTGAGAGGCAAAGTGAAGAGCTTCATGGATTGTGATGATGCCATCCAGGATCGACCTGCCTTGGATGGAGTTGCCTTGGCAAGGGTCAATGATCTGATGGAGCACACTTTTCATGTAATTCACAATGGCTTTGATGAGGATCTTATATAAAACATTGCATAGGCTGATTGGTCTAAAATTTGTTATGGACTTAGGGACCGGTCCTTTCGATCAAGGCTAAGAAGGTAGAGTTGTAGCTTCATGGGATGTGCTTGGAAGCTTGGAATTCCTAGAAAGTGGAGCACACCTCATCTCCTAGGATGTCCTAGAAGATTTGGAAGAACCTTGGTGAGAAACCATCGGGGCTCGAGGCCTTGTCAGGATTCATGGAAAAAAGTGCCTCCTTGATTTCTTGATCATAAAAAGGAGGGATAAGCTTTGAATTGGCAGCCTTTTCTATCCTTTGGGGAATGAATTGGAGTAGAGAGTCCTGAGCAGCTTCATGACACATAGGTTCCTCACCCAGGATGGAGCTAAAAAAGTTCACAACTTCATTATTAATGTCATTGTTGTCTTGGTTGTTGGACCCATCCGCTCTTGTTAATTGTTTGATTCGGTTGTTGCTTCTATTTTTGAGAGTGGAGACATGGAAGAACTTGGAATTGGAGTCACCCTCTTTGAGCCATAGGGCCCTAGACTTTTGTCTCTAGAAGGTCTCTTCATAGGACAGGATGTTGTGGTATTCTGATAGGAGCGTTCTCTCCTCAATCCTGGTGTCATCATCTAGCACTCCATGTTGGATCTGGTTGTTGATAGCTTTTAGTTTTTTAGTTACAACCTTTTTTTTTCAAAGATATTTCCAAACACTTCTTTGTTCCAAATTTTGAGGTTATTCTTGACCCGAGTAAGCTTTTGTTTGTAAGATATTTCTATTATATATTATGTGTATTTTATCCTTGCATATAATGGATTACAAATTTGCTATCCCATAGTCTCTTTTAGGGTATATTTGCACCAATCAAGGAAATAGCTAGTATAGTTAAAATGAAACTAATGCATCATAGACAACTTTAACCCTTTTTTGCCATGTGTTTAATTAATTTCTATAGTTCGATCCTCCCTAATATTGATGGATGATGTGTAAGAGTTGGTTATAATGTGGTGCCACCTCATGCCTAATAGAGTGTTTACGAAGTCAAGTACACAAAAAAGATGTTGATTGTATATATAGATTTGTAACTTTGAGTAATTTTATAGTTTGTATGCAAAGTGTTTGACGAAATGTGTATATGTGTAACTAGGATGTACGTGTAATTCAATGTTAGGTAATTGATTGTACATGCAATTCAAGATGTCATATAATTGTTTCAAGGTAGTTAGTTGAAGGTTAGGTATGAGGAAGTTACGAGATTTCAACTACCTCCTCTTTTATAGGAAAATATATAGAAGGACCCCCATAGAGGAGTTGCATGATGATATTTATGAGATGCATGTTAGTAGCAGAGTTGCATGTAAATGGTGGTGAGTTGCATGATGGAAAAAATGAGTGACAATTTTGGAGGATCACACAATGACAAATTACACAATATTGAGGAATTACATGAAGGTAAAGTTTGTAATGCACAAACTGCTAGAGTGCTAATGGAACTTGTTGGTGAAGAGATATTCACACAGTAAGTGGAATATGTGTGGATCCCTCAAGAGGAGGGTAGTTGAAATGAAGAACAAGTGGAAAGGTGGTGAACATTATTTGTAATGATGGAGAAAAATGCACAAGTGGAGGCACAATGTGGTTGGGCCAATAAGAACATTGACACAATTTTTGAAAGAATTGATAATATGGAGCATGTGCAGGATGAGGTAGAGCAATTTCTAATTCCAACATAATGATGGGGTGAAGTGCCTAGAGGTGTAGAGGATGAGAGTCAAGAATAAAGGAAACCATGGGAGAGTATGCTTGAAAGACCAAAGTCAACACTCATGTCTTTGTGAAGGAGATCATAGATCATAAGCACATCTTAGTGGCTACCAATAGTTTGAGAAAGACCAATCATCAATAGAAGGTTCGTTGAGTAGAGAAGAAACTAACAAACAACCAGCCCCAAAGGTAAACATGGCAATAAAACTTGTGGTAAGTAGAAGCACCCAATATTTGCAAGAGATAGGAGGGAGGATCCCAAATCCCATATTGGTATGTGTGAAATGATATGGATGGTGAATGGAATAATTAATGAGGATGCACTATTGTAACTGTTCCCAAAAATAGTGCACAATGTGGCAATTGATTGACACTTTGTTGCTATACTAAATTCATTATGAAATATTTTTATAATGGGCTCCACATTGTCATTTGTTTTTTTATTATACACTGTTTTATAATTTTTTTTTATGTTTCAATAAAACCCAAGGTCATTTTAGAATTTTACAAAGGACTAGGTTTGTATGCACAGAGGCAAAAAATGTTAAGAATTTTTCCGTATGTCTATCTTAAGCCTTGATTCATTTGTCCTATGCTCTTACGAAACACAAAATTTTTATCTTAATTTCTTCATCTTCCTCTCATGTGGAGACAAAATGAATTAAAACTTCTAAGTGACTAGACACGTATTTAATCCTCGCTACCTCATAAATGCATAGGAAGTTGTGATAAATTTAAACTATCCATTAAGACACTATAATGATGCATCATTTATCTACCATAATTTCACTTAGTAAATGCTTCAATTTACATATAATGGCCACATCATAAGATTTTGTGCGGAGATTATGAATGATTTCTTAACTTGATTAACTCACCTTTTAATTAATTAATTACTTCAAACTATGCATTTTCAAGTTGACATGACCATGCATTTAATTAGCATACCCTAAAGGATTTATATGTTTGCTTGATGTCTTTTTTTGAATTCACCGAGTGTTCAAGTTCTCATCTGGTGTCTTGTGCTCTGAATACTTTCATTTGTTGCATTCACATTCTCTAAAATGGGAAGGAGCAAGACTACCATCAACATGCCAATTATCAATGATAGTAATGATAGAGTGGTGATGATTTAAAGGACTTCTCAGATATTTACCAAAAATACATGAATTTTATCTAAAGTAGGAACAAGTATATGAATGGCTTAAAGTACCTAAAAGCTATGGAGAATATCATAGAGTCAAGACTTTTGAATATTGGTACTACTAGAAAAATGTGCACATGTGGTGTAGTAAATATTCCATAGAGTGGACTTAAAGAGAAATAAGGATTTGAATAACAAGTTGGTTGCATGTTTTGATAGTGAAGCATTATGCACCATTTACAGACCCTCCTAAGAACTCTATCATCTATGAAAACCAATACTAGTCCTTTGCTAAGAAATATAAGAGCATTGGTGAAATTCTAAAGGGTAGGAGAGTGAATGAGAATAAATCTCCCCACCTAAAAAATAAAAGGTATATCATTTAGAATTTTAGACTCAAAGTAATATATTCTATAGCCCAACTCTATAGGCTTATGGGTAAGCCAGACACATCCCATTTTTTATCCATTATGTACCAGTAGTAATTTTTTTATCCCTGAAGGAGTTAAATTTGATTGAGCTTATTTCCTTTTAGATAATTTATTTAGGAAGATTAAAAGATTCAAAAATACTAGAGCCCTAGAGAGGCCTAGGTTCCATATGTATTTTTTATAGATATCCTGTATGCAGTCTTACCACTCAAGATTAGAAAGTTTGCTTTCATAACTTTCTAGAGAAGCCACATGTACATATTTGTTTTTAGAAATCTTTGGAAGGAAAACATGAAGGTGAAAATTTTCTATTATATTCACTCTATTTTTTTTCCTTGTATTTGTTCTTTATTAAACAATTCTTCTTACCCCTACTACACTAAGGAAGCCATGAAGACTTTACAACCATATGCTGCCTTATTTATTCAAGCCCATCATAAATACATTAGACTCTTAGGCTTCAAAGAGAAGCCCCATTTGTTATCCATGTGTGTACAAAATAAATTGCTACTCAAAGAGGTAGCTTATCATATTATGAGCAACCTCAATGGCTAGATTAAAGAATTTCACTAGCTCATCCATGCGTTTTTCACCCATTCCCTTTTCCATTAGAGATTTTACCATAAGGAATTAGGGGCATTGTACATAGTTGGACTCATGATTTGAAAAGGTTTAGTTAATATATATATAATATTTTATGATCATGAGGGAAATTTAAAGTAGAATTTAAGGTCTATCCAAAATACCTGGTCTTTTGAATGTACACAAGGGGAGTTTGAAGTAGACCTTTCCAGGAACACAAATTCTTGGGCAGTGATATTGAAAGAAGAAAGAAGGATGCTTCAAGGCACGACTTGGAAAGATCAGGTTAGACCCCACTCCAAATTGGTTCTTCAACTCCATTCAAAAGGATAAGTATTAAAGTAAAATAAAAAATTTGAAGTTCTTGTGAGGATAGTTGTAGTACTTACTCCTGTACAAACAAGGAAAAAGGACCTAAAAATGGAGTATGATGCTTTTGAAAATTTGTTAAGTGTCAGTAGTAGGAACCTTATGAGATATTTTGAATAGTTGGTTTATTCATCAAATATAAAAATACTTGATGATCCACGTAGAAAGAAAAAGCATTGGTGAGTAGATAGTGTTTGAACTTCTATAACACATATACCATTCCCAAAGCTTCTTTCTCCATAGTGTTGTAATTTTTATCTACTCTAGACAATAACTGATTGGAAAAATAAATGGGTTGATCTAGTCTGAATTGTCCATCCTAGGCCAAACCATATTTAATTGCAAAATTCTATGTGCCAACATAGACATGAAGCTCCTTATCCCAATCTAGAAATACCAAAATGGGTGTGCAAACCAATTTTTCCAACAACTCCTCGAAGGCATTTTAATGCTCCTCAGTCCATTTAAAAGGAACATTCTTGCATGTTAACACATCAAATGGATGAGACTCTTGGACAAAGTTTTTGATGAACCTCTTATAGTACCCGACATGTTCTAAAAAGACTTCAAAAAATCTCCTCGTATGGCTCCTCCATACTCATCACAATGTGAATCTTGTCAATATTGATCTTCAAACCTTTCATACACATCACGTGCCCCAATAACTTCTTGTATGGTACCTACAACTTACACTTCTTAGTATTTAATGACAGTCGAGCATTTATGCACAATTTCATGTATTCTTCAAGAGCCTTCAAATGCTTGTCCTTCCTTTAATACAATGACCAATCATCCTAGAAGACTTCAAATTTACTGATGGATTTTTGTTAAAAAATATACAAAATTATTCTTTGAAACATGGTTGGAATATTGCATAAATCGAATAGCATTTGATTATATGCTTAAATGTCATTCTCTACCATAAAATTTATCTTTAATTTGTCTTCCTCAGCTAGTTGTAGCTGAAAAATCCATACAAAATGAATAGATTTAATGTTTGGACACTTCCTCCAAAATTGAATTTGTGAATGAGATAGGAAATGGACCCTTTATTGTCACAATACTTAGACTTGTAAAGCCTATGCAAATGTATATTTGATTTGTTTCCTTCAAGGTAATTATAATTTGTGAGACCCACTCACTCACCATAACCTTGAAGATTATTCCCACATCTAACATCTATATTTTTGCACTCACTAGGGCTGCATACTCTATATTCATCCTATACAACCTTCTTTGAAATCAATTGAATTCGATGCACAAATGACTCCAATGAAAACCATTTAAAATCCTTATATGTCCTTGAGAAGACATCTTTGTATTGCATGGAAATATTAAGGGTTGTTGCTTTCAGCACTGGATACCACTTATCCTTGAAAGGAAGGATGGAAAGTGCAAAATACCAAACCAAGCCATAAGGATCAAGGAGTTGAAGCAATACCACTTAACCAAAATAGATATTTTAAAAACAAAAACAAGATAATGGAAGCTAACACAAAAAATGCAATTGTCAGAATTAATTATGAATACAATGGAGAAACCTTGCTTAAATAGGCAAGGAAGATCCACCATAGTCGTAGAATAAATAAAGAGATAATGATCAATATCCATTGTACATACAGGGAGGTATGATATGATCCATGGAGAAAATATCTTAACCCTCCAAATATAATCAATGAGTGCAACTCCCTAGGAATGCCAAATATCCCCATAATATCTAAATAAGATAAAACCAAATATCCACACATAAAATGGATGGGGAAAAATAAACTAAACTAATATAAAAATAAAGCACCTTGGTGAGCATGAGTTAGAGTCTAAAAACCTACTCTAATAGTCCCTACAATGGATTATCTTCTCTTCATATCCTTTGTTAAGGTTCACCTAAACCATCCTTGGTACTTCATATATTATGGTATTAGGCTCGCTTGTTGCTTTTGCCATGTCAAGTGGGTGTGTTGGCTTCTCATCAATTACAACACATCACCAATAGTATATTCTATAAAATAAGTGGGAATACCCACTTCTTATTTTTCTCTTTTTATGCAGAATTGTCCTCCTTGTTACTTTTACCAACTTCATATACACTATTTCTATGTCCATCATGGTCCTATTCCTCCTTTACCTGAATGCATAGGCAATTTGGTAAAAAAATTCATAGTCCTCCATCTACCAATGGATAAGTCCACTATCTGAATGTGCTTCATCTTCCATGTGTAAGCAAAAAAATTGATAGGTCTGCATAATTAGAAAATGAGTTTTGTCAATGTGTTATTTTATAGTTCCTACATAAAATATTTGATAAAATATGCATAAAATAATTAATAATATTATAAATTCATAATGTAATGTTTCATATAATAATGTGTAATGTTAATTTATGTATGAACAAGTCATAAAGTGACTCATGAAATGAAATGAAAATGTAAGTCAAATGTAATTTAGAAAAATGATGGGTTGTCCAGTAGTTGGAGGGTGCAACTAGTTTTTAGTTGTATAAATAAGACCCTTCCCTCATTCCTTCATATAAATAAGGACTGAAGTGTATGTCTAGTCAGTGTTTGGTGTGGTTGTGGTTGGAATGGAAGGAGAGACTAACCAGGAACATTGGGTACAATGTATGTAAAATGGATGTTGTACATATTTTATCATACAAGCTATTGTTAATACAAGATTTGATCATATTCATTTATCATTTACTATTTTTATTGTATTTTTTATATATGTATTTTCATTGCTAATTGCTACAAAAGGTAGATCTATAGGTTTATTAAGTGGAAATGAAATTGTTTTTAAGTCTTTTAAATTTTATTTCTACATTCTAGCACCATTACCTATATGAAATTGGAAATTTTATTTCTACATTCTAGAATCATTGCCTGTATAAAATTGGAAATTTTATTCTACATTCTAGCATCATTGTCTCTATGAAAATGGTTCAATCTTAGTGATATGGAGTTACAATGATAAAATTACATGTGTAGGTGTTAGTAGTATAGAAAAGGATAGGTTGTCCTATTCGCAAACTGAGTCAGCTAAAGTAGATTATCATGTAAATGAATTACAAACTTGTTTATTTATGTTGATGAAGGATTGTACAATAGGACACGTACAAGAAGTTTGCAAGAGGAAGAAACATATGGGAGATTACAATATAAATCACTTGTAGGAGATGTTGTACAAGGTGGTGGTGTATATGACACATCACCATATAGATGGAAGAGTGTGTACAATAGACATAATATAAATAATGATACACATTGACATAAAAGCCAAAGGTGCACACTAGAAGGCTTTTGAGGAGTTGAAGGTAAATTTGCTTTGTATACCCATTCTAGTGTTTCAAGACTGGGAGAAGAAATTTCATGTCCATGTGGATGCATCCAATTTTACAATTGGATGTAAACTTATGAAAGGATACTATGGGCTCAATCAACCTATATACTTTTCAAGTCATTTATTTTATAGAGCAGAGAAGACTTAGAGTATGATGGAGCAAGAAGCACTAGGGATAGTATATGAGGTGTAGAATTTCAACCATTATTTTCTCATAAACCCTTTTGCTTTCTATGTTGATCATTAGGCATTATTGTACCTAATCAACAAGTCAAACATTCATAGACGAGATAAAAAGTAGCTCATTATGTCAAAAAGAGTTCATGTTTCAAGTGGTAGTCATACCAAGGAAGAAAAACTTGATAGAAAATCAACTATTAAGGATTTGCTAAGGAGAACTTGCCAGGGAGGAGAATCAGATGAATTGTTTGATGCTCATTTATTTTCAATCACTACTCTCATCATGGTACAAGTACATGAGATAATACTTGTTGATTGGAGAGTTGTCAAAGGTGTTGAGGGTAGCAAAAAGAACAAGATAAACATTAATTCAACATCATTCTAATTCATTGTTGTATTATTGTATAAAATTGCACTAGATGGGATTACGTAGAGGTGTGTGATAGATGAAGATGTGGATAGAGCATTGATAAAGGCTCATGAGGGATTGAAATGAGGGCACAAGGGACCAAATGTGACCATGAGAAGGTACTTCTAGTAGGGTTGTGGTGGCCCAACCTCAATCATGACACGAAGGAGTTTGTGACCATATATGATACAGGTCAATGAGACAAAAAAATTCTATGAAGGGACTTCATGCCATTTCATCCATCTCAGCTGCAAGAGTTGTTCAAAAGATGGGGTATTGATTTTTTTTTACTATTGAAGACTAGTCAAAGAAGGTGCAACTACATTGTGATGGCAACTGAATACTTGACAAAGTCAATGTAGACAAGGGTGTTGCCAAATAACTTCATGAAGAGTACCACACAATTTTTTATGAGAAAATCATCACAAGGCTTGAATTACCTCTTATGTTGATTAGTGATCATGAAGGACACTTTGTCAATGGTATTACTAAAAAACTTATGATAAATTTTAAAATCTTGTACTCGTTAAATTTGTATTACCCCAAGGTAAATGGGCAAGCAAATGTAATGAACAAGGTTTTTAATTTCCATAATATACAAGACATGTAGAATTGGGGATGTTGACTGGAAGGAGAAAATGTCAACGATCCTATGGGTATATAGGATAACATATAAGTCAACAACAAATTACACATCATTCTAGTTTATGGATGGTCAATAGAGAGTTATACCAATCAATTTTATGATGCCAAGTTTGAGAGTGGCAATGCAGAACCATATTGGCAACCATGAAAGCCTAGAGGAGAGGCTAATGGTACTTAGCAATCTAGATGAGAAGAGGGTGATAGCACAGTGGGACATGGAAGTTTTATAGTGTTAGCATAAGTTTTGGCATGATAATCACATGCAAAAGTTTAACTTTAAAGTGGGTGACTTAGTACTGAAGTATAAAACATGTGAAATTAAGCCATGAAAGTTGAAGATCTTGTGGTTTGGACCCTTCCAAGTGGATAATATGGTTGATAATGATGCAATGAGATTGAAGAGATTCGATAGGATGCAATGTCCTAAGAAATTCAATAGTTCAAAGCTAAAACTATACAAGATCAAGGTATTGATGGAGAGTCAAGTATGAGCAGGTTAACCATTGCATAAAGTTGATCTTTAGGATATTTTAAAGGAATATCGATACATGAAGTTAGAGAACATATATGAGAGAAGATGGTAGGGAAGACATGAGTGATTCCAAAGAGAGTAAACTTGCAAGGCAATTGGCATGGTCATACGAGAAGGAAGCTACAAGTAGCCAAGAAGATGATATATAGATGATAGTGGAGTAGGAAGAGTTGGTGCTTGGACCAAATAGATACAAAAGGTTATGCATACATTCCAAATTTTCTAATATCAATGAAGAGCAAAGGTTGATCAATAAATAGAGGATACTTGATTACGAGGACATGTAGCAAATGGCAGCAATGTATTCTAGATGAAAAGAATTTCCAAAACAAGAGTCTTAAAGTGAGGGAAATAAATTTGAAGGTATGAGTCTATTTACAACCATTGAATGTGCATAACAAAGAATGTGTATTGAAACAATTTCACAAGAGAAGCAAACAACTAAATTTTTTAATGGCCAAATCATAGAGACTACATGCGCAAGAGTTGATCCAGCTACAACAAGATATACAAGTAACTAGTAGGAGTTTTTAGACGAAAGGACAAGTCTAAAAAAATCTTGAGAAGCATTATAAATTAGTAAGTATTGAGAAACATGTAGCAAAAAATAAACTTCTGAAAGAGACCTATTGAGGGTTCTAGTTTGGTAATAAAACACTCCTAGTAAGGAGAGTAGCAGAGATCGAATTGTGAGACATGCATGAACTATCACATGATATTGTTTACAACACAAATGCACTAGAATGAACATTTTTAAGTAGAAGAGTGGATTATGGAAACACGATAAAAGAAGAAACTAGCAGTGCATCCATGACAAATCTGAATAGTGAGGATGAAGGTTAGAGTAGTGCTAATTTCAACTTATATTTTGAGACAAGAACCAAATGAAAAACATTGATAAGGATACCAAGATATACATAACCATTAAGTAATATCAATTCATTTCCAAATGGTGCTTTATAGAAAAAACCTAGAAGAGAGGCTAAAATCACTTTGAAGGAAGAGGAAGTTATAGTGATGTACAAATGAGTATATGAAGATAAATTAGAGCAACCATACTTAGTAGGATTCTAGGTCAAATATGGTCAAGAGAAGGCCCAAAAATAATTAAGTTCCATATGGATGAGCTTGGGACAAGTGCTAGCTTCAATTATCCTCCTAATTTGAATGATCTTTTATGTATTCTATGACAACCTAACCAAAGGGAAGGTTATTTGGCATCTTCTTTATCATATGGAGGGGAGAAATCTACTCCAAATGACCCATAAAAAGTCTAGCCAGTATGGTGGTTTGTTTGGGCCATCCCATGGCTATCTAATGGGTACAATAGGTTCCCAAACTACCGTTGGATCATCAAGTATAAGGGGAGGATCATTTGGACTCTCCCTAGGTTTTTCATGGAGGCTATCTAACTCTCAAACAATCATGCTAACAAGATGAATGGGGTGCTTCGATAATCAAGAACGATTGATTGCAATGCAATTTTACCAAGAAATTGATGTCAGGTCATCCTAAGAAGAAGAAAAGGATTTATATGAGGTCCCGATGAAGATAGATAAACAAAGGAGTAGGGGGGCATCTAAGTAGGAGCAAATCTAGGAATGGCCATCAATATAGCCAAGCAATTTTTTTGGTGTAGACACTAAAATCTGGTCAATCCAATTAGGCATCCATGAACAATGGCTAAATTGATGTCATATGGCCCCTTGGGCAATCCTTAGAAGGCATATAGTGTTTCCAGCCACTCTGGGTGAGGTTTTGGAGGCTTTTGGCCTAATTTTTGGAATTTTTGACCCCAAATTTCTCACCATCCCACCCGGGGATGATGATAGATTCTCACCATCCTGCCCTGGGATGGTGGTGAGCCATCATCCCAAGGTGGGACGGTGAGCAGGTTTGACCAATAAAAAGTTAAATATGAGACAAATGGCACCTAGAAACTGCCATTTACCACACCAATTAAATTATGTAGGTTATAGGGCACTACATCCTTATGACATGCTTCATAATGAAGGCCAAAAAAAGAGATTATCTTCCCTTTCCAATGCATGCCTCCTTTTTGACAAATGACACCTCCTGCCATGCATGCCCTTGCATGCATTTTTGCACATGAGCCCCTTTGGGCTATAAAGTGGATGTAATTTCCACACAAAATATATATAGAGGAGTTTTAGGATAAGCAACAGAGTGCTACCAAGATTTTCCCTCACTTTATTGTGCCCTATTTCCCTCGAAATCTCTTCTTAGCGAAGGAGGTTGTCGAGTGACTCAAAGAGGCATGGTATTTTGGGCATAAATTTACCATTCAGGTGAATTTCTTCATCAAATTTGAGTAAAATACCCATTATATTGTTTGTGACCATTCCCCAATGGAATTGGTGGTAAAAGGTGTGCAAAATTGGTGGGCATCCCACCCTCGGGCACTCCCCAATTAGTGATAGTCACCGCCGTCCCCCCTGGGATGATTAGAAATATGTCCAAAATTTTCTTGCTATTTTTTATAAGATTTTTCTAGGATATAATATGATTCTACAGTTTCAATTTCATGAAATTTGGAGTTATATTTGCCGAGATATCACATTTTGAACTTTTTACAGGTTCGCATGGCCCATCCGGGAATCCCAGGAGCATGCAGAGGTATATGCACTTGATTTTGAAAATATTACCATATGGGTTGTCTTAAAATGTTGATATATGTATTATGTCCAAGTTTCATGCATTTTGGACATGTTTAGGGGCAGGAATTGCTTGTTTTGGTCTTCGCTAGTTGTAGACGGACAACACAAATACGAGGGCCCAAAAGATGCAATTTCGGTTCTATTTTTGGTGATATACCTTAAAAAACTCCTATTTAACATCCCTATGAAATTTCAAATCATTTGGATTTTATTTGATATGTTTTCCATATATGTGCTTGTTACTAGTCTTTTGGTGCCTGTGGGGATTGCATGTTTCTCATCACGCGCACTCGCTATTTGAAATTTTTGGCTTCCTTGTGTGCTATTTAAGGTTTCTACAAGTAATTTTTAAGGAATAAAAGACCTCAATATCAAATATAAAAGCAGCAGCGGCATTGGCCCACCCACCTCAATTGTAGGTATGAGGAAAGACATTGGATGTGCACCCGAGTTACTTGGAGAATTTTGATCCTTGGGCACCCGATTTGTACATAATTGTATCACCCTTTGAGCCCTAAAATGGAATTATATATGTAACCTTGGATCTTATCCACCAAATTAATAATAAATATACTCGCTTTATTTCATTCCTTGTTGTTTGGTATTGCTTCCATTTTTACATGCATGCTTTCGTTTGATGCTCATTAGCGATAGAAGATAGATACATATATTTTTTATTTCCATAAGGTTCACCATTTTTCCCTAATTCAGTGTATATCACGGTGGGACCCTTGTCCCTTATGCTTTGGGTGAATATTTGACTCTATTTTTGCCCTTTTTGTGTTGCAGGTGCTTCCCTCCCCACCCTGGAACGGTGATAGAACCTCTAATTGGCCCACCCTGGGATGGTGGCACAACCATCCCACCCTGGTATGGTGGTAGTGCTGCTAATAATCTCACCCTGAAGCAATTAGAAATAGAGAATTTTTTTCTCAAAAATCCATAATTTGCAGGTCCTAGAACTGCTAAGGTGAGTTCCTAAATCCTCTATTTTTCTGTTGCACTTTCAGAGACTGTTCAAATTAATTTTTCTTGCATAATTTGTTTTCCTATAAAGGTTAAAAGTTAGATTTTATTTTATCATAAAAAAATAACAAAAAAAGGAATAAAAATTGAAATAAATTTGAAGTAGCGATGCATCTTTATGGCTTGATTGCTTGTGGCTTACCCAATGGGTAGGTTAGCATTTAGGGATTGCATCTATGAGTGACATTTGTAGGTTCCTTTTATCCTAAATTTCTAAAATTAAAATGCATCTTTTACATGCATTTAGTGAATTATCATAGAATTATTCATTGTTTACTTTATTTGGGCTTAAAAGCAACCACACCCACTTGCACGTATCACAATAACATTGGTAAGGTTGGATTTCATCACCAACCCCCAATTCAGACCGGTGATGTTGGATTTCACCTCCTTCCACCAGTTTTCCCTCTAGACACCTTATATAGAATAGGACATTCTCTCAATATGGAATAGGTGACTAATGTTCAAACTGCCTCCCACTATTGGAAACACTATTTTAGGGTGGATGAGCTAGGTGAACCCCCCATTGGGTTTTAAGCGGTGTACCCTAGACTCTTTTGAGAAATCATGTTTGGCATTAGTGTTCCTAGTCACCACTTTGGTTGAGTCCCTCATTCTAATTCCAAAAAAAGAACAAGAAATAAAGAGCGACAACAAATCTAAACACACCAAATAGCTTAGGGATTCACATCTAAAACTTAAATGAGATAATCACATTGTTTGCTTGTGTGCTTCTTTGACCATTTGATTGTGTGTTCTTAAGATTTAAAAGAGATAATCATATACATCCAATCCTTAAAAGAGATAAACATATTGTCTAATTTGTGTATTTCCTTATTGTTTGGGTAGTCAACATAAGATCCTATATCTGGGACCAAATAGATCGAGAATCGTGCAAATCAGAGCTATAACAAAAAGTTATTTTGGTTTTATGATTACTTTATTTTCGAAGCCAAAAATAGAGCAAATTTGCACTAAGATGGTCATAGAATGGTCTAGACAACTCCAAAAATTACCAAATTTATTTTTTTGTCTTAGTTAGACCCTTCTGAACCTCTCCTAGAAATTTTGAGTCCTAACTCTTCATATTTCAAAATTTCCCAAAAAATCCTAAAAGTGGTCATTTCCCCATGGGCCCCGATTGGCCAAATATCCCAAAAATACACATTTTTGAACTAGAGGTCAATTTTCATAGTCATATCCCATTGTGATAATCTCATCGCACTGATCATTTTGATATATAACACTTATAATTTTTTTTTTGAAAAGTCAAATTATTCTAAAAATGGTCGATGGACCACCCTTTTATGGATTTGGTCCAAATGTGGTTGAAAAAAAGACTTCCAATTCAAAGAAAGATTCAAGATCCATAAATAGTGAATATCTCCAAGTAATTCTAGAGGACATGCCCATACCTGAAGGGCATCCTAGTTTTTATCATAACAACAATATCATCCCCAAGGGGGCAAACCTTCAAGATACCCCTACTAGGGTAGCACCCATAGGTCCTCTAGGAAAACTCCTTGATCTGGATACCTTGATAGAATTCTATATAGCAAATAATCTACCCATTTAAGGGTCTAATAGATCAATATCATGGGTTCATACCCCAACTTACTCTATACATAAATCAGAATATGAACATGAGAGTACACCATGGCCTAGCTTGGATGACCAAACCACCCAGTCTGATCAAGCAAGTCGCCCCCATAATCCTCATAGAGAGCACTCAATATCCACACATCATGCTTCTGTGTAGCATAAATATGTAGAGCTTACATCTAAAACTAAATATGAGGCTTTTCTAATATATGAGGGAGAAGACCCCAATCATCTACCTACTCCTCATGAAGAGTACTTGGTGCAACCATATGATGGCTCTACATCATCATACTATACCGAGCTAATTCATAAATCAGAGTCCCAAGGTAATGTGACCCTTAGGGAGCATGGAAAACAAGCATTAGATCCTACTAGGGGGGAAAGACATGATAAATCCATCCATATTTCAAATATGAGGATACACAAACCCCATGCAACTGAGCAACCAGATAGTACTCATCAGGCAATTAGGCCAAATCGTAACAAGAAAAAACATATGGATCAACTCTAGTTGGCTCAAAAAAAAGTACACCAACAATGGGTGGACTCACAAAGAGCACACCTATAAAAGTTGTATCAACAAAAGATACAATAAGAGCAATTATAGAATGCATTACATAAATTTGTGCTTACGCCTAGCACCTATAGGATGCAACAACGGGCAAGGCACCCAATACAGTCTCAAAATATTCCCCCTCGGCTATGCCAAACTTACATTCAACATCAAAGGCCATTATCTAGTTATCATCAAAAGCCTCATACTCCTCAACAGTACTAAGATCAATACGAGGAGGTATCATATGAAGAGTCCCAATGGAAACATCAGGATCAAATAGATGCCTTCTCTAAACGTAGTTATGATGAGGTACCTAACGATCATACTTATCATCCACCTCAATATCAAAAGCGACCTCCTCCATCTAATCAAGGGCGACAATAGGATGATCATATCATGTTATCAGGGCCATACAAAGTGCTAGCTGATCGGTTAAAGGCATTAGAAAAGCTAGATCAAATTTTGGGTTATCAAAAACCTACACTAAAGCATCTTAGTAATCAGCCTTTACATCCATCAGTGTCATCACTGACATACCCATCGAATTTTTAGATGCCAAAAATTGAAGATTTCAAAGATGATGATGCAAAAGAGCACATGACAAGCTTCATCCTTAAGTTCTCTCATCTTCAAAACTATGACCCTTTGATGTTGAGAATCTTCATTACAACATTATCTTGGGATACTTTAGAATGGTATAATCATCTACCACATCATAGCATAAACACCTTTGAGCAATTGGTCAATGCATTTTTGGGATGTTTTGCCTCTAGCGCTAAGAAAATGATAAACTTGACTAACTTGTCTAGCCTTCATCAACTTGTTGATGATCCAGTCATGGAGTATGGTAATAGATGGAGAAAGGTGATGTTAAAACTACCTTTCATTCTACCCATAATGGAACTCATCTGAATGTTTACTAGAAGTTGTTCGAAGCAGATTTCACTTCTCTTACAATTATAATGGTATCAAAAATTTGAGGAGGCCTTAGCACAAGCCCAAATCATTGAGGACATAAAGGTCCAGGAGGGTGATGTACAACTCCACAAATGGGAACAACCAAACAAGAACATTAAAGGTGGTAACACACAAAAAAATGTAGCCCCAATCAATCAAGTGGTTCTAAGTATCCCTGAACCCTCAAACCGAGCTCCTCCACTGCAATTACCAGTGCAAACTAGTTACCAGGCTCAGTCTCCATTGACCAAAAATCATACACAACAAAATTAAAGACAATATACTCATTTTTTAGAGCCCTTAGCATTAATCTTCAATTGATTGTATGAGGCACAAGCAATCACGCTTCCCGAGATCCATTCATTGAAACCTAACAAGCGTAGATCAAAGGCACATAGGAAAGATCTATACTATGTTTACCATCGACAAAGATGTCATGACATCCAAACATGTTATCCCTTTAGATATTTAGTTCAGGATATGATCAAGAAGCAAGAGCTTCCGATGAGCAATCCTCTTGCTCCTAACAACCAACCAATAGGAGACTTCCAAGACCTCTGGCCCATACACAAAGTAAACACAACATCTACCTACCACTTTGAGCAATCCAAAGGTAGCATACCTTCCCCACCATCCACATCACAACCAATGAATCATAGTGAGAATCCTAAAGGTATCACACCTTTCTCACCTTCATTGAGTAGCACACAAACTTGGAGTGCCTAAGGTATCGCGTCTTCCCCCTCACAAAACACTCAAAATTCAAAAATATTTTAAAACACCAAAAATCCAAACAAATAATAAAATATTAAAATACAAAAACATTCAAAATAATCAAAATTTCAAAAATATTGCAAAACATTAAAACACAAAAATATTTTGCATTTACCCTTGCATACATTTAATTGCATTGCATTAGGTATTTTCAGCCATTACACTTGCATTAGGATAGGTCGTGTTTAACATCGCATCAATCACAATGCATACTGGGGGTACACAAGGTATTTTACCTTCCTCCTAAAAGCACAGAGTGATCAAAGTTACAAAAGGCCCCAAAGGTATCCATAAACCCTTTGGTCAACCCAAAATGCTCCAAGGGTGTCTACAACCCGCTTGGTCAACCTAAAATGCTCCTAGGTGGTCTACGACCATCTAGGTCACCCCAAAATGCTCCAAGGGTGTCTACAACCTGCTTGGTCAACCTAATATGCTCCTAGGTAGTCTATGACCATCTAGGTCATCCCAAAATTATCCAAGGGTGTCTACAACCCGCTTGGTCCACCTAAAATTCTCCTAGGCAGGCAGTGATCGTCTAGGTCAGATACAAATGCTCCTAGACTATCTACGATCATCTAGGTCAACCTTAAAATCTCCAAAGGCATTTATAAGCCCTTTTGTCACAACCAAATACACCTAGGTAGTCTATGACACTTTCTAAGTTTTGTTGACCATCTAGGTCACCTAAAATGCTCCTAGGTAGGCAACAACCATCTAGGTCAAGTAAAAATTCCCCTATACTATCTATTATCATCTAGGTCAACTGTAAAAGCTCCAAAGGCATCTATAATCCCTTTGGTCACAACCAAATACCCCTAGGTATTCTATGATACTTTCTAAGTGCCGCTGACCATCTAGGTCGCATAAAACACTCCTAGGCAAATAGTGACCATCTAGGTCAAATAAAAACACTCCTAGACTATCTATGATCATCTAAGTCAACCTTAAAATCTCCAAAGGCATATATAATCCCTTTGGTCACAACCAAATGCCCCTAGGTAGTCTCTAACACTTTCTAAATGTCGTTGAACATCTAGGCCACCTAAAAGCTCCTAGACAGGCAGTGACCAACTAGGTCAGATAAAAATGCTCCTAGACTATCTATAATCATCTAGGTCAACCTTAAAAGCTCCAAATGCATCTATAAGCCCTTTGGTCACAACCAAATACCCCTAGGTAGTCTATGACACTTTCTAAGTGCTGATAACTGTCTAGGTCGCCTAAAACACTCCTAGGTGGGCAATGACCATCTAGGTCAAATAAAAATGCTCCTAGACTATCTACGATCATCTAGGTCAACCTTAAAATCTCCAAAGGCATATATAGGTCCTTTTGTCACAACCAAATATCCCTAGGCAGTCTCTAAAACTTTCTAAGTGTCGTTGAACATCTAGGTCACCTAAAATCTCCTAGGCAGGCAGTGACCGTCTAGGTCAGATAAAAATGCTCCTAGACTATCTACGATCATCTAGGTCAACCTTAAAAGCTCCAAAGTCATCTATAAGTCCTTTGATCACAACCAAATACCACTAGATAGTCTAACACTTTCTAAGTGTCGTTGACCATCTAGATCACCTAAAACGCTCCTAGGCAAGTAGTGATCATATAGGTCAATTAAAAATACTCCTAGACTATCTACGATCATCTAGGACAACCTTAAAAGCTCCAAAGTCATATATAAGCCCTTTAGTCATAACCAAATACCCCTAGGCAGTCTCTGACACTTTCTAAGTGTTGTTGAACATCTAGGTTGCCTAAAAGCTCCAAGGAGGGTAGTGACCATCTAGGTCAGATAAAAATTCTCCTAGACTATCTACGATTATCTAGGTCAATCTTAAAAGCTCCAAAGGAATCTATAAGCCCTTTGGTCACAACAAAATACCACTAGGAATTCTGTGACACTTTCTAAGTATCATTGAACGTCTTGGTCACCTAAGACACTCCTAGGCAGGCAGTGACTGTCTAGGTCAACTAAAAATGCTCCTAGACTATCTACGATCATCTAGGTCAACCTTAAAAGCTCCAAAGGCTTCTATAAACCCTTTTGGTCACAACCAAATGTCCCTAGGCAGTATATAACACTTTCTAAGAGTCGTTGACCATCTAGGTTACCTAAAATGCTCCTAGGTGGTCTATGACCATCTAGCTCACCCCAAAATTCCCCAAAGGCATCCGTAAGCCCTTTGGTCACCTCCAAATGCACCAATGTCCCCCAGTAATCCCATTGGTCACATACACACACAACACATATATATATATATATATATATATATATATATATATATATATATATATATATATATATATATATATATATATATATATCAATAAAAAACTCAAAAACATCATCAAAGCATAAAAATACAAAAATAGCACATCTCATCAAGTTGCATACCATTGTATTTTATCATCGCTTGCATTCGGCATACTCATCATTATACATTGCATCTTACAGTTGCTCATACATATCTAAGCACTATGACTGTACACTAGTCATAATTCACAATCAATATTGTCAAGGTCATCATTCACATCATTTCATATTTCACTTATCATTTTCACCTACATTTCCTACATCCCCATAGTCGTGTCCATTCCCTTCACTTAGCCATTTTTTTTAGAATGTCAGTAAGGTTTTTGGTCACTCAGCCATATCTAGTTGCTCCTCAAATTTTGTAGAAGGCTAGCTAGATTTCTAGGAGGTAGAGTCTTGCTTATATTGTGCCTTGTATACATCAAATCCCAACACATTTCACACTAATAAATCCAAGTTTTGTGAAAGTAAATATGAAACCCACAAAGTGGTCTAGGGTACCTTGAGCAAAAATTTTATCCTGATCATTCCCCTTTGTGAATGGTTCAAGAATGTTGAGAATTGGCAAAAGGACAAGTTCTTCCCTACCCAATTCCCCTAAATAAACAGTGGTTTTTACCACTATCAAAAATCCCAATTTCCAAAATCCCAAAAGTTAAAATCCTCAAAAAGCAACAAGCAAAAATTAAAAGTAAAATAAATAGTAGTTCGCACCACTTCCCCAAATCCCTTGCTCAAAGAAAATCCAATATAAAATAAATAGTGATTATCATCACTACATATGAGCAAGTATCCCAATAAAATTGAAGAAAATAAGGGATCTTGAGCTTGAATCCCTAGAATTCTCAGCACTCGACAAACCATTTAGGTGATCCTCATTACAAGTTTGGTGGACAACCTACCTGGCAATGGTGGTATCCTAACGTTTGCATGTGTGTAGACCAATGTTTGCATGTGAACAAACTAGATTTTGGTAACCCATACTACCTAGTGGTCTAATTCAACTGAGTATAAAACCTAGGATCGTGACATTCATAGGGTAATCCTCATTATAGATTTGGTGGATAGCCTATCTAGCAATGGTGGTATCTGTGTGCATTTCACAAAATGAACTCACTTGCACACACAGGGATATTGAGTAGCTTGGTCATCCTAGTTGATTCATACCTTGTCAAAAAGTCTTGCATGGTTAGTATACAACTTTTGGTTAGTTGAATAGAGTGTTGGAGTCGCATGAGAACCTCATAGACATTCTATAACATCATATCATTCATTTCTCTTTATCACATGAATTTTAGTTTACATTTTCACAAATCCATCACACAGTCTCATGATAATATTACACATGAATTGATGAATTATG